>JARHVA010007236.1:512500-727714 GCA_037957365.1 Torreya grandis | reverse complement strand
TGTTGTTTTTCTCTTTTGGTGCTATTGTCCAAATTACTCATAGAGACCTAATTTTTTGGGGTTCTTTCTCACTATTCTTGTGTGAGCCTAATTGTGAAATTTTGGATTTTGAATGTTGATAGAACTCACTATAAAGATGTTTTAGTCTTCAAAACCCTAGGTCTATCTACACACATGTAACAAAAAATACATCAAAAGCAAAATGGGGAAAACTAGGTTTAGGGGAAGTATGATCACATAATCTTAATTTATGCCTACATTAACCCTCAAGTTAGGGTCTTAGATCAAATATATTTCTCCCTTAGGGAATGTGCATAATAAATGCACATGGTAGATTCAAGAATGAACTTTTGACTAAGCCTTTCTTTGATCAAGCATGCAAATCTATTATGTGATGTAGAATGTTGAGTTATACTATTGACTAATTTTTAATTATCTATTATGCCAAAGTAGTAAGTGCTAGATATAAAATTCCTTGTGAATTCATTTATATAAAATACTCTTTATTTTGAATTTGGGAGCTTTATTCACATTAGTTAACATGAAAAAACTAAACAAAACTTAAGGGAAGGGTTAAGAAGGTTTTAGGACCTCTTAAGAAAAGAGAAATAATCATTGGGACACAAAATGCAAAAGGATAGGATCACTTAAATTAGGACACCCTAGGATCCAATACTATATTTTTAATCCTAGTGATTTTATCCTATAGGCTCAAGACTTGGTGGGATAGGATTGGCTTGGGAAATAGAGTTTGGCTGAGTTGGAATTACCAGCTGGAAGGCTATGGATGATTGGTTATGGATAAAAAGGTGACTAAAGCATAAAACAAGACAAAAATAAGTTAAAAAAAGACATGAATTAAATTTTAAAAAGGGTCTCATATTCTCCATTCAGATATCTTGTGAAAAGACATGATATGTGTGATTCCCTGACCAATTTTAGGGTGTATATAGTTTCCAAGTAAAAGAGTAGGAAGGTGAGTAAGATTTTTGGTTTGAATTAATTTGTGTTTGTAGACAATTATATTGTTTGTAAAAGTGATTTAGTTAATTTAATCATTAGGGGGGAGATAATTCATATAATTAAATTCAATTCAAAGACACCAACTTGAACACTTAGTCTTCTTAGAGGATGAACCCTTATGTATACAATCTAAACCCTAGTTGTAGGGTGTTAAGAAATAAAAGTTAGATATGGAAACATGGATGAATGCTTATTTTAATGATTATAGATAGATAATAAAGATAATTAAGTTTGGTAATATCTCTTATAAGTGGTTAAATCCATCAAAGAAAACCCAGGTATTGAACAAAACACCATCCTATATAATGATACCCATGTTGCATAGTTACCTAAATGTATGATCAAATTTCAAGGGATAGAGTGGGAATTTTAGGAATGATTTAAATATTATTAGATAAGTCATGGACATGTTTAAATGTGTGTAGGTCATCAATATAAATCCTTGATTAAATTTTGAATCTTAGTGATTATACACTGGCTTGAGTGTTAACACAGTCCTAGGTGAGGACTTAAAACATTGTGTTTCAAGATGCATAAGATCTTATAAGAGAAAGGAATGAACCTTTAAAATTTTTAAGAGTTTTATGGAGGTAATAAATACCTAATAAATGTCTTAATGGCTTTTTAAGTTGACCTAAATCCAAGAAATTAATAAACTGAGACCTACTCTGCCCTATATAGTCTATACTAGTGCACAAAATTTTATTTTTTGGATTATTATAATCTAAGGAAGGATTAATAAGAATTATAAACTATTTGTATAATAAAGGGAGGTTAAAATAGATATGGGGAAGGAAATTTGGTCTCTTTAATCTTTGTATAACCCAATAAATGGAAATTAATATACTATAGGCCTATGAAGGAGGATAAAAACTCTAGATTAGTATTTTACTTGTAAACAGAGTTACCATAGTCAAAAATTCATGAAAATTTGTAATTTTGTCAAATTTAGTGTTATATAATATATTATTTTATTTTAAAAGTTTTATGTACCTTACAAGTACATATTTGAATAGTTGTGTTACAACTAGGGCTAATTAGTCCATAAAGAAGATTAATTTCTAAAAGAAGTCATAGCTAGAAGTGGATTTAGGTAATGTAATTTTACATAAACCTTAAATTGCATAGATTTTGTCTATAAATATGATTACATATTGATAAGTAATCCTAGTTTAACCAAACAAAGAGAAATAGCTTAAAAAAGGCTACAAGCCATGAGAGAGTATTATCACCTTGAGGTACAAGAAGGAGTGATGCAATGTGATTGAGACCTTGAAAGGTAATATAAATATTTTTTAAAATGTCATATAATAATATCTAGGACAAAATATTGAGTCCTTAAATCTTAAACCAATATTTAGTCCTTGAAACCTAAGAGGGGTGCCTAGTGGAAGAACTAGTGAAAGAGTTGATTGTTCAAAGGAGACCAATGTTAAGAGTTGAGGTAAGAGTGAGTGTGATTGGTTTTAATATAGGTAAAAATTCATAAATAATTTTATCTATAGAGTATAAGTCATATCCAAAATTAAATGAGGATATTAAGCCTAAAGAACAAGCAAGAGATTGGTATGGAGATGAAATATTAAAGATCAAACCATCAAGTGAATGTGACCAGTTGGATTTAGAAATAGAGAATGGAATTATTGGTAACTTATCCCATTCCATATAAATAATTTGGTATTATAGTGAGGTAATATTTATTAAATTTTTATTTTGAGTTCTTTACAACTTGTCTATTTGAAATTTATGAAGCATGTTATGAGGTATGCATAAGATGACACCTTGCAGGGTATTAAGGGAGAAGAGTATGTTGCAAGTTTGATCCATTGAGAGAAGTAAAAAGGTATATAATATTGAGAATATAATAGGTAAATCCCCAAATTCCTATGAGAAAGTATTAGAAGCTAGTCAAGAAATGAGTAGTAAAGGAAAAGAAGATAAAAGAAAGCAGTGGAGCTCCAAAATAGAAGAGAGAAGAGAGAAAGAAGAAGAATCCAAAAGATATTAAATAAGGATAATAATTGGTCCTAGATAGAGGAATAAAAGAAGAGGAAATTCTCAATAGAGTTCTAAGAGGAAAGATTGATAAACTTGGCAAGAGGAAGGTCTAAATAGGCCTAGAAAATAAAGAAGGTGAGACAATATGGATATAGAAATATAAGTGGAAGAGATAAGAAGAGAACTGGGGTAATGTATATAGAGTATGGAGCTCATTATGAAGCTCATAAGTGAATAAGAAGGCTAATGGACTGGGTATAATGTGAGAATAAAAGTGAAGTGGCTACTAGAGTCACTTGTGAGAAGAAGAAGGCATAAGATGAGAGTCTTGAATAATGAAGAGAAGAAAGAGAGAGTAGCCCAAAGAGGCATGATAAGAGACATGTTGATAAGATAGAAAAAATATAGAGAGATTGTGAAGATGGTTCTCATTTAAGATAACAAGAATAAGATAGAAGTGCCAAGAAGAGCACATGAGGGTGAAAACAAGAAGAGATGGAGGATGTATATGCCAAAGACATTAAAATTGACTATGTGGTCTCTCATTTTATATGCTAACATTGATTTCAAGTTTTTTATGTAGGTATGAAGAAGAAATTGGAGAAGGCCAAGCATGAGGCCTCAAATTTGGTGAAGGATGGACCAAGAACATCGCCCCTCAAGTGGCAAGAGTATGACAAATAAAGAGAACCTCTTGAAGAAGAAAAAGTGAAAGATATTGAAGACATTCCACATGATGAAGATGAAGAAAAAGAGGAATATTATGATGCATTACTAAGTCTAGCACCTAAAACAAGATAAGAAGCATGCAAATAAGACATTAATGTCACCCATGAAGACATGAATGAAGAGATGAAATTGCAAGAGTTTCCTTTAGAGGTAAATGACTATTTAAACATTGATTTTGATTTCATCTATGATGAATAAAAGGTTAATATGTAGATGGAGGAAAATGAGGACAAATTATAGACCGAAATAAGATAACAAGGGCATGGATATGTATGGCCTAAGTGGTTTAAATAATTAGGTAAAGATAAGGAAGAGGAGAATCTCAAACAAGAGGTTAAATAAGGAAAAAATATAGGTGGAAAACAAGCAAAAATATATTAAAAAATAACAAAAGGCACAGTACAACAAGATGGCATGATAGATAACCAAAGAATGAATCATAAAGGAATTACAAAGAGAAACAAGTGGCAGCCCAAGAAGGTACAAGGCAGAAAATGGGTGATAAAAATCATGAAGAGAGAACAAGAAGATCATATTACAAGTGAATTACAAGTAATCATGAGGATTGAAGAAGTTGGCAAGACTAAAAATCAAGAAAAAGAGATGGTGAAAGAAAACTAAGCCAATTCAATGAAGTTACATCAATAATATGAATGCATAAAAGAAGATACGTGTTTGTAAGATTATTTTCAAATGTTTTATATGATGATGCAAGTGATTATGATTCCAATGATGAAAATCTCTTGTATATAGAGACCATTTAATTGATGAATGAGTGTGTATCAAAGCAAGATGAGGATGAAGCACCATAAAGAGTGTTTGAGAAGTATGATATGCAGCATGAGGTTAATGTGACTCTCACAAATTAGGGAGTCCAAGGAGAATATAAAGAACAAGTTGCCCAAGAAAGTGAAGAGCAATGTGGACTAAGGTTTGATAAGGAATTTGAATATATGGATGCACTCAAGTTAAAAAAAGAGTTGGAGATGTTTTAAAAGATATTCAATCTATCTAAGAGGATGAAAGAAGATGACTTACAATAATAAAATATCAAGGAGAAGCATAAAGAGTTGTGTAAATAAGCAAGAAATCAAGCAAATGGAGTATGAGAAAGTCACTAAGGTGAGTTACTTAACGGCTCAAGCTAAATCTGATTTTTCATTTGATAAACATTAATATGTAAAGCCCAAGATAGGTGAAATCATATTGTATTATGATGAGGATCAAATGAACAAGAATTTGTTCTTGCATAGTGAGCAAAGTGATAGGAAAAGACATCAAAATGTGAAGAAATGTGAAGAGGCAAAAAAAGAGAGTATAAATGGGAAAAGTATATATGTTGACATGAATTAGAGGCCATTATATCCTAAAGAATAATATGATATCATGAATATGGATTAAACATCACTCAAAAGGCAAGTATCAAGTGAAAACAATAAGGAAACAAGATATCAAACAAGCAAGAGGAAGAATAATGAACACAAATTGGATTCAACTGAAGATGATGAAAGGAAAATAAACTTGAAAAAGAGAAAATATGTATAAAATATAGGTCTATAGTAGTTATAACACCTCTTAGAGGTATAATATGCATCGATAATGGAGCCAAACAAAGCCAAAAGGAAGAAATGCCAGAGTTTGGAAAAGAAAAAAAAATAAGAAAGGATGAATAGTAGACAAGAAAGCCTAAAGGACCCTCAAATTTTGAATTGTAAGGTATGACATAAAATTGGTGGCATAATTTTTCTCCCTCCTAAGGAGTATGATGTAGGAATATCAAGCTAAAAGATGTCAATTTTGTGTTCTGGTCATTAATGGTCAAATTTTGGTCAAGTTTGGATGTAATGTGTGTCAAGAGACCTTTCAAGGTCTATTTAATGTATATGATCTCATTTTGAGTCCCTAAGAATAATAGGAGTAATTTTTAAGGTGTTTAGAATTTCCCCTCCAAAACCAAAAATTTGAAAATTCAAATATTGCCCTTGAGATAAGAATGACCAAATGGTAAAGATGGTTAGGTGATAACATGGTTTAGATGGTCTAAGGATATTTCCAAAAGGTTTTTTATAAGCACATGAGTATATTAAATCCAATTAGAAGTCATGTTCTAATCATTTACTCCAAGACCACACATTGAGTTAGTTATGGTAAGGAGGTTGGATGTAACTTCCAAGAAAACCTATGTTGAAATGGGAGGAAGAACAAATTGTAAGATAGGATGGAATAGAGAGTATCAAAGAGAGAGGTTGGAATAGATTCAAGAAGGAGAAATAGGGAGCATGAGGATAATTTTATACACCTCTCAAGGAAGATGTACAAGTCCTCTTATGGATTGTATTTGTAATCAAGATTAACATAGATGAATAAAAGAAGTTATTTTGAGTTTTATTATTCTCTCTCTAGTGTATAATTGTTTCATATTGATCATTAATTATATTTAGGAAGCCATAATTTCATGTATAGGTTTCTCATGTGTTTGTTACAAGGTGAATATAAGGAATACAAGTTCCAAGTAAAGAGTAGGAAGGTGAACAAGATTTTTAGTTTGAAGTCATTTGTGCTTGTATACAATTATGTTGTTTGGAAAAGTGATGTAGTTAATGTAATAATTGGGGGGAGATAATTCATACAATTAAATTAAATTCAGAGACACCAACTTGAACACTCAGTCTTCTTAATAGATGAAACCCTGTGCATACAATCCAAACCCTAGATGTAGGGTGTTAAGGAATAAATGTAAGATATGGAATCATGGATGAATGTTTAGTTTAATGATTATTGATATATAATTAGGATAATTAATGTTTTTAATATCTCTTATAAGTGGGTAAATACTTAGAATAGAACCTAGGTATTAAAAAAAACATAATCCTATATAATGATACCCATGTTGCACACTCACCTAAATGTATGATCAAATGTCAAGGGATAGAGTGGGATTTTAAGGAATGAGTGAATGCTTATTGATAGGTCATGTACATGTTTAAAGGTTTTTAATACATCAATATAAATCCATAATTCAATTTTTAATCTTATTGATTACACATAGGCCTGAGTGTTAACTCAGTCCTAGGTGAGGACTTAAAACCTTGTGTTTCATGAAGAATAATCTCTTATAAGATAAAGAAAGGAAAAGTAGAAAATTTTAAGACTTATATGGAGTTATTATATAACTTATAAATTTATTAATCACCTTTTAAGGTGACCTAAATTGAAGCAAATAACAAATTGAGACCTATTTTGCCCTACACAATCTATACTGGTGCATAGAATTCTATTTTTGGGCTTATTACAAGATAAGGAAGGCTTACTAAGAGTTATAAGCTATTTGTGTAGTTATTGGAATTGAAGATAGAGATAAGGAAGTTAATTTTGTGTCTTGAATATTTTTATAACCTAATAAATGGAAATTAATGTAATCTCAACCTATGCAAGAGGATAGAAACCCTAGATTAGGGTTTTACTTGTAAAAGGAGTTTCCATTGTCAAAGCTTCATGAAATTTTGTAATGTTGTCAAATTCAATTTGATATAAGAGATTTTTTTTTTTAGAGTTTTATAGACCTTATAGGTATGGATTTGAATAGTTGTGTTACAACTAGGGCTAATTAGGCCTTAAAGAAGATTAATTTCCAAAGGAAGTCATAGCTATGAGTGGATTTAGGTAATGAAAATTTACACATACCTCAAGGGGATAGAGGGTGTCTATAAGTGTGATTACACATTGAGAAGAGATCTTAGTTTTACTAAAAAAATAAAAATTACATAAAAAGGGCTACAAGCCATGAGAGAGCATTGTCACCTTGAGGTACAAGGAGTGGTGCAGTGTGATTAAGACCTTGAAAGGGAATATAAATAATTATTACACATTCATATAATACTATATAGTATAAAATATTTAATCCTTAAATCCTAAACTAAGATTTAATCCTTGAGACCTAAGAGGGGTGCCTAGTGGAAGAACTAGTGAAAGAGTTGATTGTTCAAAGGAGACCAATGTTAAGAGTTGAGGTAAGAGTGAATGTGATTGATTGTAATAGATGTCCAAAGACACAAATAAGTGTCTCTATAGAGTATAAGGAATAGGTAAAATTTAATGATGTTATTAATCCCAAAGAATAAGCAAGATATTGGCATGGATATGGAATCTTGAATATTAAACCATTAAGTGAATGTGACAAGTTGGGTTTAGAAATAGAGAATGGAGTTATTGGTAACTTCTACCCTTACCTCTACATCACATAATAATGTTTTTTGAAACATTAATATAATGATTAATTACTAAGGGAGTGTTTTATTATTGATCATTCTTTATGTCAATATAAATAGAACATATGACTAGCATATGTTACATGTAGTAAGTTATTACTATATGATATTATGGGATGGTTGAATTCATGATTTTATCACACTAAATTTTACCCATATGAATGTTGTTATATCTTTATTAATTAGGTGATAGCATGGACACACCTCTAGTTTTGGGTGACTTAAGGGTTGAGGTGAATCTCTGGATTAGGGATAGATACCTCGATATATCACCTTAAAATTGTTACTAAACCTATACGTACAAGGAAAAGGAAGAAAAATGACTAAAAATAGTAAATGGGAGATGATGCACTAAACTTATTACCCTCCACTTGATTGTACTACACTGAAAGCATGAATTAGTACTAAAACCTATTTCACTAACTCAATGTGAGTCTCCAAACATTAACATTTCAATATTAAGGTTGTGATCAAGACACTAACCAAGAGGGGATGATCAAGAGGTCTCATAAGAGACACTAGTAAATAAATATCCATACTTAGCCATTGTAGGATCACATAACACTCTTTATATGAACTGATAGGATTAATAACAACCCAAAATCATGGTAAGATAATAGTAAAAATGGAATTAATTTATATAATATCACTAATATTCATCAAACTACCATGAGTATACACTAGTCATGTCATTAAGAAGGCTATAAATTAGCATGTATTCATCTCAGAGGTAACATATAAGTGTTATTTGAGATGAGATATACCATACTTAGGTTAAGGACCCATCAAATTCCAAAAAGGAAATACATATAGGGTAAAATTAGAGAGCATAGAGATACATTAAGAGAGACATGATAATTTTCATTTATCACAAATTAATTATTATGCCAAATGGAATGTGAGAGAGCAGTTCAATCACTCTCTTCAACATGTATTGTTTGAAATGATGATGGCCTTCAAAGATGGTGTAGGATTTCTTATTTTATTTGGATGACTCACAAATATTTTTCATTAAAATGTCCTCCCTAATTTGAGATTTACAAACTCATTCTTTAACACATGCTCACCTAGTTTCCTTAACAACTTGCTATACCATTCTTGGCTCCTCAATGTTCTTCCATATTGACAAGATTGATCTTTAGAGGTCATACCCATTCATATTAATTTATTACATTAGAATCATCCATATATTTAAAAAGTCTTACTTAATCTCATGTAAAATAAATGAGAAAATTATATCTTTGTCATATAAGGGCTAATATTGATCGAGGACTGTAACATAGATTTGTAACCTCTTGAATGACTTGTATAAAATCACATAGCCTATGTCTAAACCTATGGATCATTAAAAGAGACCTTACACATCATACATAGTTATTCAAGGATGTTAATATAATATTTGTGTCACTTAGCTCATGAAAGATTGATTTGGTTTTGGAGAGTTCACATTTCAATGGAATGAATAGTCTACTTGCAACTACTATGGGAGATTTTTTAATGATTTAAAAACCTATAATAGACCTTTTATTTACTTTTAGAACATTTTAATAGTGTTTTTAGATTACCTCAATGGTATCTTGGAGGTTTCTATATCATTGATGATTATATACACCCTGAATTGGTCAAACAACCACACATATCATGTCTTTTCATGGTCCTTTCATAGGAGACTCCAACTAGAGAATATGAGCCTTGTTCACATTAGCTATGTATTTTATTTTACTCATCCTGATCTCATTTCATCCTCTAGATGCCTTTTTTATTTTCCCAATCATCTTAAGCTTTTTTAATGGACATTCCACCTTAGCTAGGTTAGATTTCCCATGCTAATTCCATCCCCCATGTCTCAAAATTGTAGGATAGGAGTGTTGGGATTCGAATATAGTACTAGACCCTAGGGTGTCAATCTCCAACCCTCTAATATAAAGGCATTTTTAGCTTCAACAACCAATTTCCACTACTTAATGAGTCCCAATCCCTTCTTAGCTTCATCCTTAGGTTTTCTCAATGTCATCCAAATGTGAATAAAGCTCCCAAATTCAAAATAAAGAGTCTCCTATATAAAGGAATACAGTAAGCATTTTATATATAGCACTTACTACTTTAGCACATTACATAATTAAATCAGCCAATAGTATAACTCAACATTCTACATCACACATAGAATTTCATACTTGATTAAGGAAGGACCTAAGCAAAAGTTCATTCTTGTATCTATCGTGTGTGTTGTTGATGCATGTTCCCTAAAGGAGAACTACATTTGATTTAAGACCTTAGAATTGAGGGTTAATGTACGTAGTGATCAGGACAATAAGAGTTCCAGATCATGTGATCATACTTCCCCTAAACTAGTTTTTCCCCCTTTTGCATTTGATGTATTTTCTATTTAATGTGTATAGATAGACTTAGGATTTAGAGATTGAAATGGACCTAAAACAAGCTCTATTGACATTTAGCCTCCAAAATTTCATGCAGAGGCTCATACTAAGATAATGGAAAAAACCCAAAAAGCTTAGGATTTCAAGATAATAACAATAGAAAAGGAATATATCATCAAACATCAAGGTTTCATATTCTAGTTCTCCTATCCTTTCACAAAATAAAAGCCAGAACTAGATTTACAACACTATCCCAATCATGTGCAGTAGATTTCAACCTTTGAATCATCTACTTCAACATATTTTTTTATAGATAAGTCTATTTCTCTCCCTATGAAATTGATGTAATTGATTTTCTTCAAAATTAGTATTTTACCATATTAAATTAGATTTTTCTATTCATTTTATACCCTTTATTGTTTACGAACTAGACCCTAGTTTCCCAAAAATAATAAAACATTTGGTAAACTCAACTTACTTCAAACAAATATAAAACCCTAGGTACCTTAGGGTTTTTTGTTCAAATTTTGTGCAAAAATTTAAATTTAAAACTTTGAATTTTTTTATAAATTTTTGTGCATTTAACCTATTCAAAATTATTTTTAGAATTTAAATTATTACTATAATTTTTAAAAATTCTAAAACCCTAGCCAAAAACCCTAGATTTTCAAATTAGGTCCTCAAACCCTAAGCCTTCTTCTACAATTTTTAGAAAAATATTTTGAAATTTTTGCAAATAGTTTGGAGTGTCAAAAATCTTTTCCAAATCTCAAAATTAGTAGTTATTTTTTGCAAAAATTAAATTTCTAATTTCTTATTTTTTAATAATTTTTTGTGCTTTTTTATTATTCAAAATTATTTTTAGAATTTAAATTATCCTAATAATTTTCACAAATTCTAAAATCCCAATCCAAACCCTAGATTTCCAAACTAGGTCTTCAAACCCCAAGTCTTCCTTCTTTGCAATTTTAAGAAAAATATTTTGAAATTTTTGTAAATTGTTTAGATTGTCAATAATATTTTCAAAATCTCAATGTTATTAGTTATTTTTGCATTTATTTTCTTAATAGTATTTTTACATATTCTCTTTGGTGAACTAAATAAAATGGCCACTTAGGCACTTCTTTCCTCTCATCTCATAGATCAATTTCTAAATTGTTCTCATAATTATGAAAATGAATGGACAAATTTGTAAAATTTCATATTAGCTAAAAATATGGAAAATGATTTCATTTACAATGAAGATAATTGTTATTTTTGTAATGGGGAATCTGATGATACATGTGAAAGTAATAGTGGAGCAAAAGTAGATACATTTTCTTCTCTCAAACCTATCTCTTTTATTCCTTCTTGTAAAGAAAATAATTTTGATAAATGGGAAAGATACTTTTCACCTCATTCTCATAGGCATAATGCACCAAATGAACAAATTATTCATGCACTTCTAAGTGAACCTCTTATTGCTAATAATTTTCTTCCATGTGAAGCTAATTCTCTCTCTTTATTTTTCTACTTCTATGTTCAAAATATAATATTATAAACACAATAAAATCAAAATACCAATACATAGTTCAAATGATGCATCTCACGCTCGCGACTCTATTTTATCAAAATAATGTCTAAATGATAACTCTCTTACCCTTACTTCTCATGTTGAAAATGAAAATAATGCATACACTCCATACATGGATAACATAGATGCACATAATATTCCAAATTCACATGATAATTTATTGCATATTAGAAAAGAATTAAATTCTTATCTTACACCTCTCCCTAGTGATAATGGAAGTGATAATGAGTATGATAGTGACGAGTGACTATGAATAATATTTTGTCCGTGATAATTCATGGAATAATGATGATTCTTATGTACATAGTGAAGAATAAAATACATCTCATGTTTATAACTCTTCTCTCACTCTTCTTCTCAAACATAAAGCACTACCAAATATTATTTCTACTTATTTGCATGATTCTATTTCGAAAAATGTACATGTTAATGATAACATCACATCCTCTACTCAATTAGAATGTGATTCACTAAAACATAAAGATACCAATGAATCTCCCAAGCCACCCCTCACTATAGTAGAACCTGATTCTCACTCTTCACCTAAATAGAATAGTAGCCCACATACCTCTAGTCAAGTCCAAGTTACCATTCCTCCAAAGTTTTAAGTGAGCACACCCCCTCTCTATGATCCAATTTCTAAAGTTAACATTATTATGGCTAAAATTAATGATCAAATTCAATGATTAAATGAGCCACTTAAAGATGATAACATACCATCCTAGGAGATTATTTATTTGATGCATGTAGTTGGTGAATTACAACACCAAGTACATCTCCTTACCTTGAAAAAATAGGATTATAAGTCTTGGATGGATGCTAGTAATTTACATGGTAAACCTCTTCCAAATACCTTTGTAAAATATTCATTGCCTAAGCATTTCCATATACCATCATTGCCTCACTTTGATGGAACCAAAGATCCATTCATATACCTTCTAGCTTTTTAGAAGGCTTTTCCATCTCATGCGAGTCCTTTGATTCTACTGAAATAGTTACAGCAAAAATTAGTGGGGGAAGCATAAAATTTGTTCTTTCATCTACTCTCTATTGGATCCTTGCATATATATGATGACTTAGATGAGGCATTTCTCAGACATTATGTAGCAAACATGGGCCATCATGTTACATATTATAAACTTGTCATATTGCATCAAAATACTTCAGAGCTAGTTAGTGAATATATCTTACAATTCAATATGCACATGTTAAGATTGATCTATAAACCAAAATGTTTAGAGATTCATTATATATTTATTAAGGGGCTTCATCAAACCCTCATTGAGCATGTATTATATCAAATAGATTCCTCTTTTAGGCACTTATGTTATACAATTCTAGCCTTGGAAAATAAATTGGGATTGATTGAGGTAGATTCAATTGATTGAATTGCTCTAGATTTCATATTAGTACCTACATCTATAGCTCATAACACACAACATCCACCATGTCCTAAATAAGATAGGAGACCACAACCAAAAATATAACTAGTTAAGAATAGAGACCCAGTCTCTAGAGCACAACCTACAGTATGCACTATAGAGAACAATAGCAAGGCACTATTATAGTTTGATTTAGATCAGGATAGCCCATGTGTCATATTATAAACATTACTAGATAGGAGGTTAATTAAATTACCTTCTACTCATTGATGAGATCCACATCTCTTACTTAAAGAAAACACATCATCCCTTTTGTAACTATCATCATATCCATGAACACATAGATAATGATTATTATGGACTCAAATATTGCATTAATAGATGTTTTGATAATGGCATCATAGCGTTCACATAGGGGGCACTAAGATCTCTTCCATCATGGAACCATAGACCTCATTCATCCATGATTGAGTTATCCTAGGACAATCTTTTACAAGAATCATCGGTCACTCATCGTGAGAATAATGTGGGTTCTAGGATAGAGCGTCATAGGAGATCTCCTATTCCACCTATTCAGAAGGCTTGGAAACTAGTATAGTGAGAGTAGCCTACATATAATAGTGTAATCTAAGGAGTACATAGTGTAGTTACATACACATATCTACCATAGTCATAGGCACTGTAGTAGAAGACCACTCCTGAGAGATATTTAGTATGGTTAGATTTTTAGGGTCTTGTCTCATGTAGAAACCCATTATGGTTAAGATTAAATGAACCCACATCATAAAGTATTAATCTAGATATATATTCACTATTGCCAAATTTTTAGGGACCTACTTCATGTAGTAACTCACTATGATTGAGATTAGACAAGCCCACATCATAGGTTTTAGCTCCATCTCGATCCATTACTCAATCATATACATCACAATAGAGGCTAAATGGTGTTATTTCATGCAATAAGCCATTATGATTGTAGGTAGATGAGCCTTCTTCACAACATATGGTTTCAATTGCACATCTAATGAGTTTAAATTCGATAGAGTCTCCATGCACAGTTATAGTTAGTGCACAATAGACAATCTCAATTAAAACATATGTTCCTATACAACATGAGTAGTATGGGAACTTTTTCAATTGGACATTAGGGTTTAGATAGATATACGACACACATTCATACCAACATTAGTTCATAGTTTAATTTAGCATGGTGATGATGGAGCCAAAGGACCAACGTTTGTATTCTTGAGCCACTTTCAGGGAATTGAGCACAAAATACTCTCTTACAACCCTTTTTACTAACAAATAATATTCCTAATTCCAACTAACCATCCCTATCCAGACCAAATTATCCAACTTCAGACCTTACCAATATCCCATTTTACCAATCTAAAACTAACTCACTTTATCAAATCAATTTCTAAATTACAAAGCCAACAAATTTTTGATCACGTATGATTACAAATCAAACCTATCATCACATTTTTCAACATATCATAAACAATCAAATCACATCACAAACAACATTTTTACAAAACATATATAACCTCACATTTAATACCAAACCAACTACTTCTAGATCACTTAATTGTAAATTAATATACCGACATATTACAAAATCCATAACATAGTACACATGAGTCAAAATCAATACCAATATCCACACACACACACATATATATGTGGATACTGGTATTGATTTTGACTCATGTGTACTATGTTATGGATTTTGTAATATGTTGGTATATTAATTTACAATTAAGTGATATAGAAGTAGTTGTTTATGTGTGTGTGTGTGTGTGTGTGTGTGTGTGTGTGTGTGTGTGTGTTTTCAAAACATATACATCATATCAAAATATAATCAATCATGAATGGGTGTCATGTCCTCAGTCTCACTCTCTCCTCTAGTACTAGTACTATAATCCAACCTAGCACTAGATGGTCCTACACCTCCTCAAGCTCTCAAATGCATGTTATGATGACTATATCACTCCAATAGCCAACCATGATCATTGCACAAGTCTATATATAACCTTTGAATCTCTATGTACTCATCCTTAATCCTCATACTCACCCATCCAAAATTGAGTGAGGGCATCCTATGCCTATCTAGCTCATCCCTCAGTTCATCTCTTTCTCTTGTTACTCTAACATATAAAATTTTTACTATAGCATATCTATCAAATAAAAATGATCATAAACACTAGTTGTCAATGTCACTCGCTCTATCAAACACTCCTCCACCACATCATCAATAACATGCCATGTGAGCTCTTATAGTGTTAACTTAATGGTCTCCTAAAACCCATCATATCCACTTATTGCCCTAACTTGTGTTTCATCTTGAGTACCTCTTATTCTACATGCACACAAATTAAAACACTACATTAGATATGCACTTTCAAATCAAGCTAAACAAGTACAAACTTGTACACAATTCAAACATAGTTTCTACTTACCTCCCACCATCTAGATCGATGTAGGATCTTCATACTCAATAGAATCCCCTCCATTAATAAGATACAATAGAGCCTAATGATGCCTCATCCATCATGTGGTATATGCCTCTATACATCTAACATCATCTACATTAGGAATTTCTATAGTTTTGTATCATTTATTCAAAGGTAATGGTGTTAACTCATCCTTAGTAGGCCTCACATGAGCTCCTACCCTTACTGGTGTCCATACACTCCTCACCCATACCCATGCTATAAGGGGCACATCCTATGGTACCACAAAATGTCTAGTCATGTGTTCATACTAAAATTGTTCATAAAATCATACCCAATAGTTATATAACCAATAACTAACCCTCATATACCACAACTGCACTCCATCCTCAGGCTACCTAATAAATCCTCTATAGGGCCTCTATATGATATCACGAGCCACCAATATATCTAAAACTTGTCTATAGTGATCTATTCTAGGAGATCAAATAGCCAATATACTCATCTACCACTCCCCAATGGTCATGGATGAGCCCACTCTAGCCTATGTAACCTGATCAGATGCATGGTCAATAGCATCAACACCCATGTCATCCTATAATGTCACCCATCATCCACTACTGGTAAATGCAAAATATGACACACATCCTCTAGAGTCATATTAATCTCCCATGTAAGAAGATACAAAAGTATATGTATCTACATTCCACCTCTCACATAAGGTAGTAATGAAATACATATCCCACTAAATAGTGCCTAGGTCATACACATGACCCAACCCTACCCTATCCATCACAGCGCTCTCATTTGTAGATAATGGTAATAGCCTTAATGTCTCCACCACCTGACCTCTATCAAACTCTCTTATTCACACCTCACCTTGAATATATCAAAAAATAACATGTATATCATTCCATAATGCCAAATCATTAGCCAAGTAAAAATAATAACAACTAGAAAAAATAGTAGCTTAGAAAATATAGCCTCTAGGACAACAATGTTAGGTACATGATAGTAGCATTGGATAGGAGCACTACAACCTAGATAGTAGCACTAAAACTTGGATAATAGTACTATATGAAGGATAGGAGTTTAAAAATAGTCAAAATTTTCATATGACTCTTAAAACATCTCAAAAACATAAAAAATAGGTTTTAAATCATGCATTTTAGTTACTCACCAGACTAACATACCACTAGCCTCAATCTGGGCTACCAAATACTCAAACTAGGTCATAGTAGGTGTTCATCTCCTTAGCATATCTCTCACTCTAGAGCTCCAAATCTCAAACTATTCAATGTATAAATGAATCAAGAATCAATCCAATTTTCCTATATCAAACAACATTTTCATCCAAAGCAAAATACCATTTTGCCCATAATTAGAACTTCATAACTCCATTTTGAAAACCATTTTCTTTCATATAATAATGGCAACAATACCTTCAATATAATGATAGATTTGATCTCTTACTACTTTAATTACCTACTATGGCATGCACATATCTATATTTATATTACACTCAGACACATGCCTTGATCATCACCAATCAAAATTTATTCCAATTTCAGCAACTTAGTTTAATCAATCAAATAACTTCTCAATCAATTCAAATTATACCAACCTAGTTTCTATCATTCTACCACTAGTCATCACTTTTAGATTGACCTCCTATATCATTCATTTCATCCTTCTCCCCAAAAGGGGGCATCATTCCAACTATTATTATTCCTACACTTACCTAGTATACCCATCCACTCTCATAAGTGGATACACCATGGTTCTTACACATTCAGTAGTTAGATTATCAAATTCAGCTCAAATTAGTCAAAATATATAGTGATTTAGATTACATGGGTCACTTAGCATCATTCAAGTTATTCAAAGGGAGACACTTTTAGTTTATAGATACATAGGTTATTTAGATACAATGGTTTAGATCATATGGATCCAAAATGATTTCAGCTTATAGATACAAAAACTATTTAGATATAGTGGTATAGAATATATGGATTCATAGTGACTTTGATATAGATTTATAATGAAATACCAAATTTGGGGGCATGTACATTATTACACATCTCACACATATAGCTTCATACAAGATGACATAGTTACAGGACTAGATAACAGCTTTTAAGCATAGCGTAGAGCACAATGTTTTTATCTCTAGTTTTGTACATGGGGCATGGCACAATAGGTCATATCACATGTGGTTATATACATTACCAAAAAATACATATGCATCACTCACATACCAGATTTGAATTCATGGCACAAATGTTCATATTCTTCATCATCCAAGATTATATAGATAAAATGGTAAAACATGTCATTCTCCTCTCACACATTTACCAAAGTTTTAAATTATACCCAACTATACCTAAGATGTTACCAAGTTAAACCACACAACCATCTATAGTGGTTGGTCCATTATATTACCTAGACCTAAACTACATGAGTTTGTGTAGGATAGAGGGTAAACATTGGTTTTGGGCCTCTAAGCATTTCTTAGTTTCAGTTCATATATTCAGAGTGGGGGCATGACATATTTTGTTCTTCATAGCATACAAACTATATACACACATTCTAGATTAGATGAGTTTATGTGTGATAGAGGGTAGACATTGGTTTTGGGCTTTTGATCATTTCTCATTCTAGTCAGATTCAACACATAGGGGCAAGCATTTCCCTCCTTATCCATATCACATATATTCCACTTCCAATTTTAGTATAAGGGGCATCCATTTTAGGGATTCTTTATTTCTATAAGCACTATTTAGATTTCCATCCACTTCCCTAGCTAGAAAGTGAGTTGGACCCTTTGCATCCCATTCATTTCCATGTAGGAAGGTTCAGGTACACATTTTATTTTATTTTATATTACTCTACTACTTAATTTCACTGAATTACTAGAATAAAATGGAGGCAAATGTATACGCCATAAAATAGTTAAGCAACCACACATATCATGTCTTTTATGGTCCTTTCATAGGAGACTTTGACTAGAGAATATGAGCCTTGCTCACATTAGCTATGTCTTTTGTCTTACTCATCATAGTCTCATTTCATGAGCTAGACACATTTTTAATTATTCCCAATCATATCAAGCTTTTCAAATGATCATTCCATCTCATCTAGGTTAGATTTCCCATGTTAATTCCATCCCCCTTGGTTCTAAGCCTATAAAACAAGAGTGATGGGATTGAAATACAACACTGGACCCTAGGGTGTTCATTTTTAGTGCTCTTATCCAAAGGAATTTTTAGTTCCAACTATTAGTTTCACCTACTTAATGAGTCCCAATCCCTTCCTCTTATATAAAATACTATATAAGGCATTTTATATCTAACACTTACTACTTTAGCACATTACATAATTAAAATCAGTCAATAGTATAGCTTAGCATTCAGAATCACACATAAAATTTCATTATTGATCAAGGAAGGGCCTAGGAAAAATTTCATTCTTACATCTATCATGCGTTTGATTATTCACATTCCCTAAGGGAGAACTATATTTGATTTCAGACCCTAGCATTAAGGGTTAATGTAGGCAATGATCAAGATAATAGGAGTTCTATATCATGTGATCATACTTCCCCTAAAACTTTTTCCCCATTTTATTTTGATGTATTTTTTGTTTCATGTGTATAGATAGACTTAGGGTTTGTAGATTGAAATGGACCTATAACAAGCTCTATTGACATTTAGACTCTAAAATTTCATACACAAGCTCACACTGAGACAACAAACAAAACATAGAAATCTCAAGCCTTTAAGACAATAGTGGTAGAAAAGCACTATAACACCAGACACTAGGGTGTCCTATTTTGGTGCTCCTATCCTTTCATAAAATGAAATCCAGATCTAGGTTTATGACACTATCCCAATCTTGTATAGTAGATTTTAACCTCTGCATCATCCATTTTAGTCTATTTTTTCTAGATAAGTTTATTTCTCTCCCTATATAATTGATGTAATTAATTTTTATCAAAAAATATATTTTTACATATTAAATTAGTTATTTCTATTCATTTTAGACCCTTTATTATTTAGGAACTAGACCCTAGTTTCCCAAAAATATTAAAACAATGACCTATACAAGGTATGGAACAACTTCTTCATGTAAACAAGGAAGACATTCTCTTATAGACTTAAACTCAATTGCTTATAGGTTGTCTTAGCACTTTGGTATCCCATCCAATGGATATTTTTGGGAATAATACCTTTTCTTAGACATATAAGGTCCTTTAAATTGGTCAAGATCCTTCATTGGTTTATATCCATACAAATAGGCCTGAAAGTACCATTTCTAGACCATTTTTGTACCTCTTCCTCTCACATGTAATAGGTTATGGATCCATTAGGTTCTCCTGAGACTCAAAATTGTGATAAATGGACTTTCATGGCCATTCAAATGCATTATAACCTCTTATAAATCAAAATTTAAACATCAAGTTCTTAGAAGGTTTTAGGAGGGTTTTAGGGTCTTTAACTTATTAATGATTTTTCATAAAGCATAGTCCATACAACCATAAAATAATTCATGAAATTATAATGTAATAATGGAATTATCTACCCCTAAGATATTTTGACCCAATCGTCTCTCTCCTTTATGTACCATCCTCCAACTAGTCGACCTTCTTATGGTTGCCAAGAACCTGATGTAGAAATGGGGAAGATTTATTGCTTGTTTAGACTTGTGACACCTTATTGAACATGATTTGACCTTAACGAGGTTATATGGTTGTTTTTATAATATTCACCACCTAGTGTCATTATTACCTTGGTTGTATATGCTCTAATTATGCATAAAAACTTTGAAATGCCTTAGAATATCATCTTCATGAAATAGAGTTTGATCATTTGGATAGGGGTTATGTGTTAGATGACTAAGAATTAATCTTGATATGAAAATGTATATGTCATGTTAAAAATGCCTTCATTCTACCTTTCCTTTACAAATATTCACATTAATTCATAATTATATTTGAATCAAATGACTAAAGAGAATTACAACTTGATATACATTGGAAATGAATATTTTGACACATTTTGAGACTTGTATGAATTCTATTATAGAGTAGGATTAAAAATAAGGTTATTTCATTAATTATTAAGGAAAACCAATAATAATCATAAATAACCCAACATGATAAGACCACTAACTCAAGGGGCAGTGTCAATGAAATCAAGAAACCAATGAGGAAAGCAAGACAAGCAATACCCTCCCAAAGTGGCTCTCCTTCAAAGATAATACATAAACATTTTTGTACCTAGATTTGGTGCTATTTTTAAATGTAGTTGGACAATTTCCTCCATCATATCTTCTAGAACTAATGTATTTTTCTCCTTAATTGGTTAAATTTGGGAATTAATGAAGCTCTTCTAGAAATATTTCTACATACATTATTTTCACTAAAAACTAATTTTTATCTATGGTGGATCACATATTTATACTTTTTTTATAAATGTTGAAAATAAATCATGACCATCCATTTTGAGATCAAGATGTGTGACCAAATATTAATAAGGCATGGGTAGTCTTAAACCTAATATTTATCTCCATTATTGCCTAGTTCTTGATACCTTTCAATGATGTCATTTTGAATTATGAATTTCCAATAATATATATTTAATAAATTTTCATGGATTTTCCACTTAGATCTTAATCTAATTTTATGTACTTAATGGATTTACTAAGTATTTTAAAATTCTTGGAAATTGGTTCCATATTTAATCAAAATGGTCAAAAATGTCAATTTACTTGGTCATAATTTGACTAAAACTAAATTAGAGAAAGATAATAGTTGTGAATGATGTGTTGCCCAATTCAAGGATATATAGGCACAAATCAACACTTACATGTGATGTGTGAAAATAAATTAGAGCATTTAAATGATCTAGAATGACAATTTACTTCATTTTAAACTTGAGTAAAGTGAAATGGAAGAATATAATGATTGCATAAAATACATTGCCCCATTTAGGGATACATGAGAGTAAATCAGTAATTGCATATGACATGTGTAGATAAATTAGAGTGTTTCAATTATTTTGGTTTATATTGTAAATTATTATATAACATCATATATATTTTCAATTTTAACACAATAATGATAAGAAATGGATGTCAACATTTTTCCCTTGTTTGAGAAGGCATGGAGAGACTTTGGTCAAAACAATAGATTTTTAAAGAATAAAAAATTCATAAAGAAGAATTTGGAAGGCATTGATTGAAAAAATAATGAGTGACCCATGATTCCCCCTTGAGAGGATATGTAGGGATGAAATAGAGGGATGGAATCTCAAAAAATAGAGAAAAATTAAAATTAAACCATGGATGAGATTAAATCCATATGAGCTAATACTTGCATGCATTGATTCCCAATGATCAAATATAATAAAATATAATGGGCCCAAAAATGGGGGGAAGTGGGAAGAATTTAACCAAAAATAAAATTATCACACTTTGACATACCCAAAATAGGGTAAAAGATGCAGGATTAGGGAATGATTGATTCTGAAACAAGCTGCATACTTTGATTTACTAAAATGAGGGGAAAATATTCATAGCTTAGAATTAGAAGAAACATAAAATGAGATAATTATTCTAAATAAATGAGGTCAATGAATTAATAATTTTCCCAAATAGAGTATATTTGATCAATTGATAAATTGATCTTGCCCCAAAAGGTTTGATTTGACCACTGATAATTGATTTTTCCCTAGTAGGGCTGATTGGATCTGTGATTGGTCTAAATGTTATGCCCCAGTAGTGAAAATCGGAAAGTATATCTCAAGGATATAACCAATTTCATAAATTAAAAATGAGTAGGTGAAAACATAGGTTTGATGTTATAATGAATTTTCAAATACTGAATAAGAAACAAACAATGAAGCATACAAGGATACACAAAGTTATGAAAGATAAGGCATACTAGGAATACAAGGATGACATAAGGATTTTGAAAAATGGTGAGATTGGATTGAAAGAATATGTATGTGAATAAGAATGAAACAAGGATGATAACTATGGCTGAGATAACCCAAGATATGTCATGTATCGAAACACTATCTACGTAGTCTAGATGGACCTCAGGCCAATATAGTTCTCCTAGAAGCAAGAGAAAATGGAGTGAGGAATGAAGAATACAATAAATATGGATCAATGCTAAATTGTGCTTACTTCATCCTATGTAGGTAGTAGATATGTAGGATAGTGTTTTCATAGATGTTATTCAGTGCCAAATTGACCTTTAGATTTAGAGTACTTTTTGTTTACTTTGGCAAATGAAATTATGCATCATAAGTATGAATAATCTATATTGACATTGTATTTTGATTACGAATGGACTGGTTCAATGGTGAATATATACAAGTAAATATAATGATAAAAATTTACCAAAATTAAAGTTTTAATCATTTATGTTTGAACAAAAAATATATCAAAGAAAAAGAAAAAGAGGTTTCAAATAAAAGATGTAACCAACTCAAAATCAAGATATGAATCATCAATGATTAATTAGGAGCAAGAATGCACCAAAAAATCAATAAGAAATTAAAAAAATTAAAATACAAATGTAAATAATTCAATCCCAAGTCAAGGCTATAATCAAAAGATTTATGAAATTTAGTCAAACACAACATTCAAAACAAATTAAAAACTCAATAAAGAAAACACACAACCCATAAAACAAAAAATAGCATAAAGCATCTTATCATTAACCAAGTCAAGATCCACTTGTGAAGGCTAAAAAATATTGATAACTATATGGTGCCTCTAATTAAGGATATATGTAATGGAAGGAAACATCATAAAGCGGTTGAAATAAATAGAACCAATAATGAGTTTCCCTAGTAAGGCATATTTGGGAAGGACACATCCCAATGGTTGCCAAAATGAACACCTCAAATCTAGATCAAAGATAATGATTGGATTTAGGACAACACAAATGTTTTTTAATTTTGGGGCTTCATATCTCTCATGGATATTTTAATCCTTTTTCAAAAAATTTAGTCTTTTACATTGTTATGAATGTTTTTGGAAATTTATAGCATATTTCCATGCTTTGGGGTTTTTAGAGTATCTAAACTCAATTGAAAATAACAAGATATAGAATTGAATTGGAAAATGGTGAGAGCATGGGAATGGGGTGACCAAGATGACCTAAATATAAATTGAGTGATGCCTACATAGTCTAAATGGACCTAAAGTCACTATAGTCAAAGGTATCAAAGGATGGGAAGGCGAGGCAAAGGGCAAGTCTAGGCATACGAAAAGGTATGAAATAATGTCTAGGCAGATGGAAAATTAAAAAGGAAAGGTAGATTGTTTTGTTGCTCCTATTGATATGGAGATGCACATCCTAATCAACATATAATAGAACTATAATGGTTAATTATATAAATTATTAGTGCACACCCCTTATGAATAGCTACTTTGTTAATAACCTATTTCTAGTTTGGACTCTATTAATGTTGTTGTGATCTTTATTAGTCATTGATTTTGTTTCCTCCAAACTTTGAGACAAGATGTATATGTAGCCTCTGCACAGGAAAGTGCAACTAGGGATGGTCTATAAAGATAAATAATGGATAAAAGGTCTGATTTGGTAATGAAGAGGTGGATCATATTATAATTTATAATGGTTAGGCAATAAGTGAAGATTGATACTTTCAATCACATATAATGTTGTTGATTCTGAATTTGAGATAATTTTGGTTATGGTAGGGCCAAAGACTTTTGAATATGATCTTGATAGGACCAATATATTTTTATATTTTTTGGGCTTGAGAGATGTTTCCATCTGATTATGTTGTAGCATAGAAGTG
Source organism: Torreya grandis (assembly GCA_037957365.1). Lineage (NCBI taxonomy): Eukaryota > Viridiplantae > Streptophyta > Pinopsida > Cupressales > Taxaceae > Torreya > Torreya grandis. The sequence continues at coordinate 703,073 of JARHVA010007236.1, read as the reverse complement.
GTATTGATGTTATCTTTAATAATGTCTTCATCAAGTAGTGAAGAATTATTGTGATCATCTATTGGCACCTCGAAGAGGTTTTTACCAATAAATTTGTCTTGATTTTCCCATCGCACCTCTAAGGAGGTTTCATTGATGAATGTTGAATTTTTAATTTGATTATCTTCTAGTGCCTCAAACAAGGTTTCACTAGAAGAAGTTGAGTTTGAACTCTGATTTCCTCTAGTACCTCTTAAAAGGTTTCACTAGGAGATTTTTATTTTGCATGAATGTGTTTTTCATCCCAAAAATATCTTATACCTGATATGTTGTTATGGATGTAGTTTAATGAAATGTGATTCTGTCAGTCCCAATCAAAACTTGTGGAAGGTGGAATGTCAATATAATGGCTATGTTGGTTGGTGGTAATGATATGTGGAATGGTAATGGAATGATGAATGGGATCACAATCCTCATAGAAGATACTAGGAGAAATTATGTTAATGTTGAAGTAATCATCCTTAAAAATTGTAGAAGGATCACAAATATATTCAAATTGATATGCAATAGATATGTACTCAATCCTGTAACATCCCCTAAGCTACTCTGATTCAAATGTTGATTATGACTCAAAGGAATCTAAATCTATTGTTGAGACTAACATTTATTTGGATTCTATTATTGAATCTGATATTGATTCAATAATAGAACCTGACTCTAATTCCAATTCTTCTTTGATTTTGGATGTTAATACAATAATATTTTATTGAATGTTTGGTATTGGACAAGTAATGGACTATGATGGCATAATGAGATTTTTGAAATTAGATTCATTAGATAAGGGTTCAACATAGATTGGCTCTTCTAGATGAAACCACTTAAAGATAAGGAAAAACTTGAGGGATGACTCTATAGAGACTAGCTTATCAAAGTGAGACTCCTTAATAAGGGGGGAAAGGTCAAGAGATAACTCCATAAAAGATGGCTTGTGAAAGTAAGGCTTTTCAAACAAAAGACAAGGGTTGATAAGTGAGTCCATCAAGGCTATCTTGTCAAAGTGAGTTTCTTTAACAATAGTGAAAGGATCAAATGGTGATTCATTGTAGGTTTACCCATCATGAATGGGTGTTGAAATAATAACATTAAAAATAGATTAATTTATTTGGCCTTGGTAGACACTTGTTTGTAAAATATTAGATTTGAACACACTCAAGTCTTTATTAGATAATGGCTCTTAGATGAACAATGGTCAGTTTTGTGGTGTGAAGACCTTTAGATGGGATTATGTAAAGTGGGGAATAGTTGGCACTAGAGGAGTAATGGCTCATGGTTCAATACTTGGATATTTAAAAATTAGATTATTGAAGAAGGGATTAGCAAAGATTGGCTCATCAAATTGAAGTTCCTCAAATACGGGTTTAAAAATACTAGTGGTGGGCCTAGGATAGTAAATTTAACATGCCTATTCATTATTACATGACCTTACTTAGGTAATGAGATACTATAATTAGAATGAAAAGGAAGAATACTTGGAATGATAATATTTGGGCATTGTAGAGCTTGGTTATTAACATAGGCCAAAAGAGGAAGGCCTAGAATGGTAACCTTTGATCACTATAGAGCATAGTTGCTAACATAGGATAAATGAGGAGGTTGGGTTTAGCATATGATAATCAATATGGATTGGATTGGTAATAAAAAATTATCTCCAAAGAGGGTGATATTAGTCCATAAAATATGCCCCCAAAAAGGGTGATATTGGTCTAACTAAATGGAATGTGGTATGTGGGTTCAAAATTAACCCCTAATTTAGCATTGAAATGGTCTATTAATAGGTGTGTGTGTCTAATACATCCCTATTCTAGATTAATTCAATTCATTATTGGTATATGGGTTCAAAAAATAACCCTAATTAGAAATGGAATGGTATGACATGTGATTCAAAATGAACCTGATCAAAATAGAATGGTTTAGCATGTGGTTCAAAATGAATGTAACTTGGATTGAATTGGATTATAAAAATTATGTGGGTTAAAAAAAGTAACCTTGATTTGGTATGACTTGGCTCATTAAAGATATATGGGTTAAAATACAAACCCTGATGTAAAAAATTGACCCTAAACTAGATTTGGGTCCAAATGGACATGATTTGAATGGTTTTAAATTGGACATCATAATGGTACTATGTGGACAACATAATAGTATCATTATTTGACATGAAACTAACATGAGGTAAATATTTCCCAAAAATTAGGTAAATTAATGCCTCATCTTATAAGTGTGTAATAGACTGCATGTTTGAAATTGATTTTGTGGTTTTGGCTTGGTTCAAATGAAAAAGTGATTTTGGACATGAGTATGAATAATATGACATTTAAACACAAGAAATAAATAAAAAATTCTAAATATTCAATTAAAAAATTTTAATCCCAAGTGAAGGTAAGACTCAAGAGGTTTACAAAATGTATTTAGACTCAATAGGCAAAACAAACAATAAGCATCCAAATATAAATTCCTAATTTAAAACTAACAAGGTTGGTTTATACCATTGGATTCCATTGATATACTCATTCTTAAGATGAATTAATTTTTTAATCCAAAAATTAAAGGAGCATGAAAAGTAGGGTTGTTTATAACCCCCCTTCTCTCAATAAATCATACAATGACATGGAAATTTGGGCTACTCTCCCTCCACCAATAGTACTTCATGACAAATGGGGTTTGTCTAGCAAATATAAGTTTCGATCGATTGTGATGGTTCCATATGTGTGGTTAACACTAAGGTGAAACACATCATTTGGATCCAAGCTAATTGACTTGTAAAAATTTATTGTCCTTTTTACAACCACTAAATCCATTAGAATGCTTAGTGTAGTGCAATGTCAAGATTAGGCAATTGTTATAAAGTACCAAGTCACCCTCAATTTATATTACACACCATGGAGTGGGGTTGTAATGATGCTAGGAGATGAAATATTGGGTCAATAATATCTTAAATAACTCACAGGGAGTCGATAAACTTCTCGCCCATAAACCAAGTGTATGAAAGAAATAAAACTAGGACTTTGAAGGTCCTTTTTTAGATCACCCAAGTTATTCAAAATTGGGGAGAGCATAGATGACATTCCTTCTAGGCTTTGGAATAAGTGACAAAACAATAAACAAATTATTTTTTGGTTACCTAAGTTCCCTAAAGGGGATGGGGGGAGAGTATATGTGCAAAGTCTAGTTTTTCAAGAAAACAAAATAAATAACAAACAATAAATAAACAACAAAATTCTTAAGAGTACTTAGTATAGGATTTGTGTTCTTTTTAAAGAACTAAGTGTTAAATACTAAGTTAAGTGTGAATTGAATTTTGCCTTTGTTATTGTAAGTAAACTAGTAAATTATTTTAATCCTATAAAAAAAATTGTAGTAGTCAAGCAATGGCGTAGGCTATTAAAAAAAACTAGAGCTTACTATTTATAACCTGTTGAATTTGGACATAGGGTGAATTCATCATTTTTCAAAGTAATCATATCATTCTGCAGAGCAATCCCATTATTTCTCAAGATGATTTTTCTATTCCATAGAAAGGAAAATAAACTTTGTAGTGACCTTGCTAATTATCAAGATGATTTTGTTGATTAGTAGGATGAGTTTTCTAATTTCAATTAAGTTGTAAACACAACATTTACCTAAAATTTTAGTTTAAGATGATCTCACTAATTATTAGTTGACCCCACCATTCCATATGTCAATATCACTACTATGCAAGTCAATATTGTTGATCTATAATAAACAACCAATGAATAGAAAATCACAAGTCAATCTCTTCCTTTGCATTTACGACCTCATTGTTTCTCAATCTCACCTCACCATTTCATAAGTCAATCTCACTGATATTCAATAAAACCTTGTCATTTATATGGTGACCTCATTTTTTGGTCCAAAAGATTAAAAATGTGAAAATTTGAATAAAAAAGAGAAAAATGGCATCAAAAGATGGCTTGAATATGCAATTAAAAGGATAAAAGGCCCCCAAATGGGTATGTGACATGAGTGATCTAATCAGGGTGCCAAAATGTAGGTTTAGTATTACAAATCAGGTTAGTTCACACATTAGTAATAAAAACCAATAATAAGCATAAATAACCTAACATGATAAGCCCACTCCCTCAAGGGGTAGTGTCAATGAAATCAAGAAACTAATGAGGAAAGTAAGACAAACAAGACCCTCCCAAAGTGGATCTCCTTTAAATATGGTCCGTAAACATATTTGTGCCCAAATTTGGTATTCCAAATCTTTGTCAATATGGTTAGATAATAACCATCATCATATCTTCTAACACTAATGGCTTTGTCTCCTTAATTGATCAATTTGGGGGAACTATTAAAGATCTTATAGTAATGTTTCTACATAGTTTATTTTCAATAAAAATATTTTTTCTATGTATGTTGTCTCATGTATTTATACTTTTCCATAAATGTTGATAATCAACTGTAACCATCCATATTCAGATCAAGATGTGTGTCCAAGGAATAATTAAATTTTGGAGGACAAATAAATTAATATTTTTGGAATATGGGAACATTAATAAGGCATGGGTGGTGTTAAAATTGATATTTATATCTATTAATGCCTAGTGTTTGACACCCTTTCAACAATGTCATGGGTTATGTCATTTTGAATTATGAATTTTCAATAATAGATATTTAATAACTTTTCATGGATTTTCCACTTAATTTCTTAATTTGATTTGATTTGCTTAATATTTTACACTTCTTGGAAATTAGTTGCATTTTTAATCAAAATGATCAACAATGTTAATTTCCTTAGTTGTAATTTTATTGAAATTGAATCAGAGGAAGATAATAGCTGTGAACCATGTGTTTCCCTATTTAAGGATACATAGGCAAAAATCAACACTTGTACATGATGTATGAAAATCAATTAGATCATTTAAATGGCCTAGAATGATAATTTACTTGGTCACAAACTTAATGTGAAGTTAATTTGAATAAGATAATGATTTCATAAAATGCTTTCCAAATTAGAACTTTCATGTGACGTGTGCAAATGAATTAGAGCATTTCAGTGATTTTGGTCTAGATTGTGCATTATTGTAGAATGTCATTCAGATTTACAATTTTAGAAAAATAATGATAATAATTTTATGTCTATACGTATGAGGTATAAAATTTCCTTCCATGAGTTTTACATGGCCTCAAGTGACCCTCCTTTACATGGTGTAACTCCTCATACTTGATGTCATTCAAATGAAATCACTTCTAGGTTACAATAGTAAACAAAAAAAAACAAGCAAAGCTTTGATTTTAAAAAATTTACCTTAACATCTCCAAATATTTGAGAATTCAATTTTTTATCTTATTATCCTTTATTTTAAGGTCTCCATCTTTTATGAAACCATGTACCTTGAGGGATCATCACATTACCCTTGTCTTCACTATGAAACAATCATAACTTGATATTTTATGACTTATCTTAATATCTCTAAACCTACATTAAACTATGCTAAAAACCTAAAAAATATTCAAGTTAATCAACTATGTACCATGAAATAACATTATGACCATACCACCCTAGAATACTTTGATCACTACTAGAAACAACACCAATCCTTACCATGATAATATAAACTATGAACCCAATAAGAACCTTTAAGGGCTATCAACAAAGTTAAACAAGTATAGATAGTAAGTTTTTAAATACTATGGCCTATGGTAGCCATTTTTTCTAACATTCTTAGTGACCTCTTGGTGGTGTATGCTTTTTATTCACCTAGAATAGTATCCTTCTTGCATTCATTGGGGTATGGGGTCACTTGTCACATAATAAAATACCTAAAATGAACCTAAGAAGGGTTTCAAGTACTGGGATAAAATGAGACAACTTATAATTACTTAAACCACACAACAACAAAAGAGAACATGTAAAACAAACAACTAAACTAAAAAAGACACACATTGTACTAAAATCACTTAGGGAAAACAAAATAAGAGAGACTACTATATACAACTAACCTCAAATGTTTTATCCACTTGGATTAAAAGGAAAACTTCTAAGATATCCTTCATGTGATGAGGAGGGATGATGAGGAACAAACTACTTTTTAGAACATGTTCTTACTTCATCAGTTCCTTTCTTGATTGTCACTATCTTTGGCTTGTGTTCAAGTGAATTAGTAGAAAAAAACATGTCTCTTATGAAGACAAATTCATCTTAAAGTTCATATCTTACCTCATGTTTCTATTTATATTTATCATGTTTTTATTGAAGTATGTCAAATTATACAAGTTCTTATTAAACATGTTCTTCTATCTTGACAACCACTTCATCAATATCCTCACTTGAAGATGTAGTTATACTATCCAAGATTGAAAAAAAAAGTTCTAGTTCTTCCCATAAGGTAGTTTCCTCTTGATCACTTGGGATATAAAATTTTATATCATATTTACCTTTCTCTTTAAATATATTAGTCAATTCCAAGGCTTCAACATTCTCAATGGAATCATAGGATAGTTGTAACCTAATTTCATGTATATTTGTTCTTTGCTCACTAAGGGAAATTACTTCAGTAATTAAAACCTTACCTTGTTCACTTTGTGTAATATCATTTCCTTCATGATCTACTACAAATTATCTTAATGTTGCATGACCATCTTGAACTTATTCATCAAGACTCAAAACATGATAATTAGATTGGTCTTCCTCTTCCTCCATGTAGAATGAAAGTTCATCTACCCACCTAAGGTCTAATTCATCATGTTTTTATTATTCCAAACCTTATTTTTCCTCTTATTTGGGTTTATTTACTTCTACAACTTTGTGTTTGGGTTCATCTTCATTCTCTAGAGGAGAAACATGATTATCAATCACTTCAACTTCTTCCATGAAATTATGGTATAGACTGTCACTTTGAAGAAATAATGATACCATGTCACCTACAATCCTCCATCAAGATCATTTTTTTCCTAATCTCTAATGAATGATTTGCTTTTTTATTAACAAAAGGGACTGCCCATGAGGATCTCTTAATCATACACACTTGAATAACTTTCCTCATAGCCTTATTGAATCTCATTTCTAGTTGACATTTTTTCATAAAGCTTCTCAAGGACTATCATTTATCATCCTTTCTTGACAAAATTTCCATTCTAACTAGATGTTTTTCTTCTACCCTCAATACAATAGGTCCTCTCTCCAAAGGGGAGATGGTAGGGGGTAAGAGAGTTGATTTTATTTAAAGTTTTTTTGGGTGTCCTTCCTAATTTGGATATTTATGGTAGTAGACTCATTGAAGGGTTATTGGAGAGGAGGAAAAGGAATTTATGTTAAGGATACTCCATTATTCTCCTTCAACTCCTCAATCACTCTACCTAAATTTTATTTACTTTGAACTTCATGGATAGTTCTATATTAAGGGATGAATAGAGTATTTGAAAGACTTAGAAACTCTCTTGGTTTGGCCTCTACCACATCTTATTTAACAATTATTTTGGGTGGGTATGGGAGAAGGTTATTTTTCAAGTATTGGCATGATGTAATTAGGGGTCATGGTCCAATAATACCTCCATGATGGGATGGTTTGAGGATCTTGAGGAAGAGTGAAAAAATATGTCATGGACAAAGGATTTTCTTGATGGTATGTTGTAATTAAGGATAGATTTGGATAAAAATAAGGATAACTTGGGTTAGGAGAGAGTAAATTATACTAATGGTATTAAATTTATTACCTCTCTTCAAGCACTAACCTATTTTCCATACACTGAATCAAGACTCTTATTTCTATCACATCATTAATTGTAATTTATTGATTTTTTCTCTCAATATTTTCCCACCCAATCTTATTCAAATACACTAAGTCTCTAATCATTTGAATGCTTTCACTCTCAATGGAAGGGATATGGAACATTTGACCAAGCTCCTTTTCCCTATAAAAATCTCTCATTTTACCTTCAATATTTAGAAGGGTTCATTTGAAGCTTGAGATGGATTGAGTAGGAATGTGGCTATGCTAACTAGGGATAAAATAGTTTTGACAAGGATGCTTATAGGGATAATTGGGATGTAAAATAAGATGAGTTAGGGTATATATAGAATAAAAATTATAAATAAGATGATATTCTTTTGGTTGAGATCTACTTGGAGTGAAGCCATAAACATTATTAGATTGATATGAGGGATATGTATGCATATAATATGCATTTTGACTAAATGAATGATGATAATACATACAAAATATATGATTTTTAGGTACTTGGGTTATTTAACCAAATGTGTTTCACTTGGAGATGCCAGTTATGATTTGATTCATGACTCCAAATGTTACTATATTAAATATTAGCATTAAAAACTCTTTAATGGATGAAATCTTGTCACACGAGGCATGTTAGAACTGTTATCACACTAAATTAAACCATTAATAAGGTTATTCATACTTGTTTACTTAAGTTATGGCATGGAGATACCTCTAGTTTTTTGGTGACTTAATGGTTGAGTTGAATCTCTAGATTAGGGTTAGTTCCCTTGATGTATTACCTTGAAATTTCTACTAAAACAATTGCTTACAATAAAAGGGAGATAAATGACTAAAAACTAGTAAATAAGTGGTGATTTACTAAACTTAGTACCCTTCACTTGCCCATATTGCAATAAAATCATGAAATAGGATTGAAACCTATTACATCAACTCAATGTGAGTCTCCAATCATCAACATTTAAATATGAAGGTTGTGATCAATACACTAACCAAGAGGGGATGATAATTAGGTCTCAGAGGAGACATTATTAAATTAATCTCCATACTTATCCATTATAATATCACATAACACTCTTCATAGTACTTATTAGGATTACTAACAGCCTATAATAAAGTTAATAAGATAAGACAAATGGAAATAAGTTGTAGATTATTAGTAGTATTAACCAAAGTACCATGAGTATAAGCTAGTTGTAGCATTAATAAGGATGTAAATTAGCTTGTATTAATCTTAAATACAAAGTAAAAAGTTCTATTTGAATATGGATTTTCCATGCTCAGGTGAGGATATATACAATTCCAAAAAATTCTATACATATATGTTAAAATGAGAGAAGAGAGAGAGAGAGAGAGAGAGAGAGAGAGAGAGAGAGAGAGAGAGAGAGAGAGAGAGAGAGAGAGAGAGAGAGAGAGAGAGAGAGAGAGAGAGAGAGAGAGAGAGAGAGATGAAAAGTGTCATTTATCACAAATTAGCTATCATGCAAGGTAGAAAGTGGGAGAGTAGTTCAATCACTCTCTTCAACATGTGTTTTTTGAAATGATGATGGCCTTAAAAGGTGGAATATGAGTTTTTATTTTATTTTTATGACTCATCAATCTTGTTAATGAAAATATCCTCCTTTATTTGAGAGTTACTAACCCATTCTTTGACACATGCCCACCTAGTTTTCATAACAACTTGTTGTGCCATTATTGGCTCCTCAATACTTATATCATCTTGAAAAGATTGATATTCAGATATCATACTCATTAATATTCATTTATACCATTAAAAACTTTAAACTATTTAACAAGACTTAATTTATCCCATGCAAAATAAAGGAGACAAGTCTATCTTTGTTATACAAGGTTTAGTATTGCGTGAAGACTGTAACACAGGTTGGTAACCACTTGAATGACTTGTATAAAATCACATATCCTATATCTAAACCTATGTCTCATTTAAATATACCTTATACAACCTTTATAGTTCTTAAATAATCTTAAGATAAGGTTTGTGTCACTTAGCTCATGAAATATTTATTTAGTTTTGGAGAGCTCACATTTCATTGGAATGAATAGTCTGATTACAATTATCATGGGTGATATTTTAATGATTTAAAATCCAAAAATATGGTTTTTATTTACTTGGAAAACCTTTAAATAGTGTCATAATATGATCTCAATTCTATCTTGGAGATAATTATATCATTGATGACCTATACAAGATTTGTAAGAGACTTCTTCATGTAAACAAGGAACACATTCTCTTCTAGACTTAAAATCAGTTAATTTTAGATTATATTAGCACTTTTGGATCCTATATAATGAATTTTTTATGGTATAATATATATAAATAGAACTATAAGATCATTTTAAGTGGTAAATATCTTTCATTAGTTCATATCCCTACAAATAGGCATGAAACTCCCATTTCTAGACCATTTTCCATAACTCTTCCTTTCACACATGCTAGGTCATGGATCCATTATGTGATAATAAGATTAAAAAATTTCAATAAGGTGATTAAATGGCCATTAAAATTCATTATAAAATATTATAAATCAAAATTCAAACATCAAGTTCTTAGAAGGGTTTTAGAGACCTTAACTTGTTTGCAATTATTCATAAATAATATCCTATATAAACCTAAAATAATGCATGAAATTTAAAGGTCATAATTTCCTCCATATACCCATAATATCATTCACCCAAATATCTCTCTCCTCTATGTAACATCCTCAAACTAGTTGGCGTTCTTATGGCGGCCAAAAACTTGATGGAGAAATGGGGAAGTTTCTTTCTTGTTTGGACCTGCAACACCTTATTGAGCATGTGTTTGACCTTGGTTAGGCTATATGGTGTTATGGATAAGCTTAAAAAACTATTTTAATTTTTCCATTGGATGGATATGCTCTAATTATGCATATAACCTATAAAACTCCTCAAAACATCTTCCTCATGCAATGGAGTTTGATCATTTGGATAGTTTCCCTATGTGAGATGTTCATGAAGTCTTCCTAACATGAAAAATGCAGATTTAATGTAAAAAATTCCTTCAACCTACCTTTCCTTTACAAAACTTCAAATTGATTCATAATTTGAGTTGAATCAAAGGACAAAAGAGAGTTACAACTTGATATATGTTGGTAATTAATATTTCAACACATTTTGAGACTTATATAGATCTTATGAGGTATGACATCACCTTTCATGAGTATCACATGGCCTCAAATTCCCCTCATTTTCATGTTTTAATTCCTCATAATTTATGTCCTTTAAATGAAATCACTTCTAGGCTGTAATAGTCAATAGACCATAAATAAGGAAAACCTTTATTTTCACAAAGTTACCTTAACATCTCCAAATATTTGAAAATGCAAAGTTGCTATCTTATTAGTATTTGATTAAAGGTATCTATCTACTATGATACCATGTACCTTGAGGGATCATCACATTACCTTTGTCTTCATTGTGAAACAATCATAACTTGAGATTTTATGACTTGCCTTAATATCTCCAAACCTACCTTAAACTATGATAAACACCTTAAAAAGGATCAAGTTAATCAACTAAGGACCATGGATTCAGCTTATGACCATACTATCATATAAGAATTTGATCACTACTAGAAATAACACCACTCCTTACCATGATAATATATACTATGAACAAGACAAGAACCTTCAAGGGCTATCAACAAAGTTAAACAAATTTAGGTAGCAAGTTTTGAAATACTATGGTATATGGTAGCCATTTTGATAACACATACACTTAATTAAAATGACGTGGATTTAATTATTGTGTAATGTAAAAATTTTAAGTAATTATAATTGATGTGATATCCACATCTGTGGTATTGTTCATCTATCAAAAAGATCAACAATGTACTTTTACTTAATTCAAATTATATGGATAAATTTGTTGAATGTTATAAATTTTAAATCCATGAGGGAAATGATCCTAACTCAAGTCATTATGACATAACTAGGTAGCTTGAAGTGATGGAAATAGATTTCCTATAACATGTATTTTTGAAGGAATGTCAAACAAATTGCATTGTATTGATTTTGAAAATAAATTTTAAGCTAAGTCTTGTTGTTCACATAATTATGTAAATCATTGAATGTAGAAGCTTAGTATAATGATTCTTATATTGTGAATTGAATTATTTTTGTGTTAGATTGTTTTGAATCTTTATGATTTTGACCTATAAACTCCATTATAGTTTAGCTTCCCTCCATATTCATAGTGTAAATTATTTTATGTCAAGTACATGCATTCGGTTAAGGCTAAAAGTTTGTATTGGTCCTTTTAGGAATTATATAATTTTGATAATCAGATTTGAGTGTATAAATGTATTTTTAGTACAATGGTACACCCCAATATGCTTATTGATATGTTAAATTAACTTCCTAATAGTATCAATAGGATTTTTTAACCTTAGTGAAATACCTATGTTTAGTATAACATAGTTATGGACTTGATGACACTTTGTATGAATTAGTTTTCTTTTGTTAGGTTAGAAAATAGTGTTGAATAACTAAAATCTGATTTTTTTAAAAATAAATTGTGTTGTTACACAAAGACTCATGACATGTAAATAGGATAAAATCCTTAGGCAGTATGTAATACCTCCAATGTTTGAATGCTTGTACAATGGCATAACATTAAACATTGTATGTATAATAATAATTTATTAACTCACTTATTTTATCTCTTAAATATGCTATGGGTATTCCTTATTGACTCAACACATTTACAATAACCACATGTGAAGTATCACAACCTACCTAAAACACTTTGTTTAAATATGTTAATGATAAAATAGTGAGAAAATGCAAAAGGTTAGGGGATAACAAAGGTGATACAATGAAAAATATAAAACTTTTTCTATAAAGGGTGTATTCCCTTTTAAAAAAACCAATGTAGATCCCATAAGGGTTGATCCTAACCCTAAAGGGTGTATGCCTTTTTGATAAAATGGCATACACTTTTTAGACTTAAAAGGGCATACACCCTTTTGACTATAAAGGGTATATGTCCTTTGGAATCTTAAGAGTGTACACCCTTTGAAATATAAAGGGAATACATCTTGATAGGATCTAGAAGAGCTTATTAGAGAGATTTAAATCATGAAGATGAGTCAAATACAAAGGAATAATAATTCAGCCCACAATATATTATTTATCACTAATATTCTTTTTTTGCTCTCTTACATTAACTAGTAGGTAGAGACTAATATATAGCCAAAAATTAGCCTATAAATTGGGATCCTACAATCCCTATAAAATCTCACTTATCTAACCTATATTAATATGAGATATATTGTTAACTATTAAAAATATATCTGTGTAACAAACTAACCCATAACAAATCTATTACAAATGTATTATTATGACTACAAATAATAACATTAAATTAATAATGTTTAAACACCATACCTCAACATTCAACCCCTTATGAAAATTATTAATCATGGTCTACACCCCATTAATCTGAGCATGGGGAGAATATACATCTTCAAGAACTGGCTTGAATGGAATCATATGACAATGTATACTTTTAGGTCTGCATACTACTATCTAAACCTTGTTGTCTAGATCTTGATGTACATGACCAATACTATGTAAAGTAACACATCCTACATTTACTCCATGTGACCACAATGGATATGTCACTGGCTGATCATCTCCATAAAGAAGTAAGGCAATTAGAAGATCTTTATAGTTAAATGATTTCTATAGTTAGATGCCCTCCTATACAACTATTTACCACATTCCATTATATCTACACTCTTCCTTTTCTCCAAATATCAAAGGTGTTTCAAATAAGTAGGGGAATAAAAACCACACATAATTCACAAAATGAAAATACCATGAAGAAAAAGTCCTCATTGTCATCTTATGTAGCCTATATTAATTTTTATTTCCACCTAAAAAAAAATAGCATAGATGGTCTACACTTCCACTAAAGAACTATCCTTGGCATTAACTGGTTTGGCATAGAAAAAACACATTGAAAAAAGAAAAAACCACACCATTCTAAAAATAACACACCACACAAAATGTAACAAAAACATTTATGCCCCATTATTGGTAATTGTCAAGAGGATCTGAAACCTCCAACCTCTATTTCCTCCTTCCTCTAGTAGGTGAATCTACTCACTCAATAGATATGTATATGAATATCAACCTTTTCATGTCATTTTTTAGGAGAAATTACCCCAATAATTTGAACATCATGTACAAGAGATAATGCATCCATAGAATAAATATTTTTATATTTTACAATTGTTGGCATTGACTCTATATGACACCTAAGCTTAAATGACTTTTACATAAAAATAACTCTTATTAAAAATGACTCGATGACTTTTGATTCTTGGATTTTTTTAATTTATTTTGATAGTAAACCCAAAAAATTGACACTTTTAGTACTTTTTGACAATTTGGAATACTGACAATTATAGATTAAAAATTAATATTTAATTACTTTCTAATAACTAGAAAAAATTGACTTAAAGACTTAATTATACAATTTTACCAAATATAAAAAAAATATCAAATATTTAAAATAAATCCCCAAACTTTACAACTAAAACTATAAACCCATATTGATAACCTAATATATAAAAGACACTAAACTAATTATTGATATTAATATACTAATCCTCTAACTTTTAAATGAACATGATTTCACTTCATAAACATAAAGAATTAAAAAAAAATGACTTTTCTAAAACCTACGAATTTTTACACACACACTAGACTTCAATAAACATAACCTAAATATAACCAATTTGAGAACTTTATAAATATGAAAAAATACTATAAAGATATTTTTATGGGTCAGGTGTGCCTATTCTTAGATTCTTAAAATCATGAAACTTCTATCCAACATGCATAGAATAATTCAAGCATGTGCTGAGAAAACCACGTAACTGGTGGATGTTTTTGAATCCAAAAACAAAATTGAATGTTACTAATAATGAAAAAATATATAATGATTACCTTCAAAAGGATCTATAACACCATATGAAATCCAAGAAAGATGTATGTGATATGCCAATATGAATAGTTTGTAGTCTGTACAAAAGCTTAGATGAAAACAAAGTTTGATTTACAATCTACCAATGTTGCTCAAATGTTAATTAGGATCTTATACTTCCAACTCAGATGGAAGATAAACACACTTCAATTAATTCATTTGAGAAGCACAACTGCATACTAATAATAATCTACACACTTTTCAAGAATAATGGTCTATTTAAAATTTTCATGAATGTTTACTGAAAGTGGAAACCAATGGCATTTAAACTATATATGTGAATACATATCTCAATTACTTGTATAAAATCTATGGATCTATCAGATTGGCCATGATCTTGGAACCTTTCATAGAAGATTAAGCAAATCTATGTATGTATCAATGAAATCAAAGATAAATTACAAAGGAGGAAGAAGCTTATCTTCACACGATAATATTAAAAAAATGACCTACTTGCATAAAATCACATTAACCTATCTAACCTTACAAAAATGAAAAGTGGGGTACATATAGGGAAAATTAGGGAAACATGAGGAAGCCTCTAATTTTCTTAATTAGATAATTACATTAAAAGATAATTAGCCTATGTGACCCTTTTATAACTAACCTAAGGAAGCTTAATTGACAAAGAATGACCATAAAGCTATGTAGGAAAAACCCAATGGGAAAAACCAATACACCGACACCCCCTTTAACATAGCTTAGGTGAGATGAGAATTAGGTCTTGGCATTGAAACCATAATGAGATACCCAAGTACATAGTGAATAACCTCTATAAGATGAAGAAGAAGGTGGAGTAGCCCTAACCCAAATGAGAGATCGTAGATGAACAAATTTACTCTCTATGAAGGGCTTGGTTAGAATATTTACAATCTGATCTGATGTTAGACAATATTAAAGATCAATTATTTACTCGTTGATAAGCTCCCTAATGAAATACATGTGAATCTCTATGTGCTTGGTGATTTGATGGAGAACTAGATTCTTGTAAATTTGGATAGTGCTTTAGTTATCTAGTATATGATCGTTGGATTATGAAAATAGATACCAAACTTAGTGAGAATCCCCTAAAGCTAGATTACCTTAGTGGTGGCATTGACATTCCCTCTGTATTTTACCTCTATAGATGATAAAACAATTGCATGTTGCTTCTTGCTTGACCATATTATTTGACCTAAACTAAGTGAGAAACTATAGCCTAAAGTGGATTTTCAACTTTGAATATCTCTAGCCTAATCTAAATCTACATATTTAATCAAATCAACCTCTATTCCTGCTACATAGTGTATCCCATAGTTATGTGAACCCTAAATGTAGTGTAGAATCTGCCTAGCTACTTTCCAATGCAATTCATATGGCTCCTACATAAACTAGGAGACCATGCTAACTACCTAGGATATGTTAGGTCTAGTGTGTGTGAGATAGATAAGACTACCCATAAGTTATCAATATGGAGTTGCATCAACCGATGGTGTAAGACAATCAGCCTCAAGCTTCACAATAGACAAGAAGGGAGTAAGAGTAGGATTATAATTAAAAATGTTAAATCTCCCAATAAAATCAAGAGAATACTTGGATTATGATAACGTTATCCAAAAATCTGATTAAATGATTTCAATTCCAAGAAAGTAATGCAATAATCCCTTGCCAGTAATTAAAAATTTGTTTAAAAGTGTAATTTTCACTATTGAGATAGATGATCATGAGTTCCTTGTAATCATCAAGTCATCCACATAGAGAATTAGGATCAATAGAGAATCATATTTCCATAAGATGTATACATTCATATCTGAGTAGTATTTGGTGAACCTAAATTTAAGGAGAAATGAGTCCATCTTGGCATACCATGCCTGAGGGGCCTATTTGAGTCTATAAATAGATTTCTTGAGTCTGTAGACTAAGGAGGAATATTCCACAAATCCTTGTGGTTTCTCCATGTAGATCTCTTCTTTGAGGTCACCATGTAGAAAACCACTCTTGATGTCCATTTGGTAAACATCCACTGATGTGTGGCTACAATGGCTAGAGTGAGTCTGATAGACATCATCTTGGCTGCATGAGAAATTTTTTTAGTGTAGTCTATGCTAGGAATTTGAGAAAATCTTTTTTTAATTAGACAAGATTTATACTTATCAACAAACCCATCTACACTACACTTAGTCTGATAAAGCCATTTTCAATGAACTAATTTTCTTCCTTTAGGAAGAGGGACCAAGTCCCATGCTTTGTTTTTAATTAGGGAACTATACTCCTCTTGCATAGCAAAATCCCATTCTATAATGCCAAATTCCTCATGAAAGGTTTGACAATTTGATGCAATAGATAGATAGGCATTTGAAGTCCCCTAAAATTTTGAATGTGTCTGCCTTGTATCTGATGGATTTCTAACTCATTTCCTAGCACTTTGAAGTGTCTGTCTAGCCCAAGTGGGTATAAAATTGTATGAGATTAGAGAATCAAGAGGTGAGTCATCATCATCTAAAGTTTGAGTGTGATATGGAGGAGAATAATCCTCATCACTACTCTCATCACTTGAACTTGAAGAAGAAGAGTCATCCTGATCATCAGGAGGATTTTGAGGTGGATCCAAGTCACTATCTGAGGTGGAATCAATGTCCAATGAGACTTTTAAAGAGTCTAGAGTGTTAGTAGTGAGTTCAAGTGGGCCCTCATGAAAATTAACACTCCTTTCTATGAAAAACTCATGAGTTTTAGGATGTAGGAGCATGCATCTCTTAGTACCCTCTACATACCCCACAAAGATACAAGACTAACTCTAAGGATCCATTACATTGCATGTTTTCTTGGGAACATGGGCCATTACTAGTGATTCAAACACTCAAAATTTATCCAATATGGGATTGTGACCATTCCAAGCTTCAAAAGGAGTGATTCATTTCAAGGCTTTATGTGTAACATAGTTTTGAATGTAACATGCACAATTATTTGCTTTGGCCCAAATTGAGGAGCAAGATAATTTGATTAAAGCATGTAGTTGGCCATTTCTTTTAAGGTTCAGTTCTTGCATTCAACCATGAATTTTTTTTTAGGAATATATGTAATTTTGTGTTTTATCTAAATCCCCTATGATGTGAAAAAATTCTCAAACTTATTATTGACATACTCAACACCATTGTTAGTCCTTAAGATTTTGATGGAACAATCTGACTGCTTCTCCACAAGTGCCTTGAATTCATTGAAGTGATCAAAGACCTTAGACTTATTTTTGAGAGAAAACACTTAGGTGTACCTCAAAAATTCATCAATGAATGTGAGCATGTATCTAGTCTTGTTGAATGATGGTTTTTAAAATGGACCTGGTATGTCACTATGGATAATTTCTAGCTTTTTTTTTACTCTCCTTGCTTTGCTCTTATCATATTTATCTTATGGATGCTTTCCAAGAATTTAGCTATTGCATAGGCCATATGAGAATTTGACTTTAGATAATCTTGAAACTATGCCCTAAATATTGAGTTGCTCCAAGTAACAATAGTTTAAATGGCCAAACCATTCATACCATAGTTTGATCACTCCATCTGCATGAGTAAGTTGTGTAGTTGAGGGATGTTCTAGAGAAAATTGTAAGAACATATAAAACTATAATTATTATTGTCCTTATCATAAGCCACTATTGTGTCACTATGAATCTCCTTGATAACCACTGAATCAGGTGTGAACTCAACTCGTTTCCCTACACTTATGTGAGTGATTTGGTATACCAACAAAAGATTAGTGGATAGTGAAGGAATACACTAAACATCATTGAAGGTATTATCACTTAATTCAAGAAATCCTTTATCATTGACTTTTACTGAAGTGTCATCACCCATGAGAATTGAAGGCACAAAACATGACTTTATTTTTTAAAATAGATCCTCTAAGGAGGCCATGTGATAAGAAGCACTCGAGTCAATAACCCAAGTTGAAGGCTGAGAAGCTACTACAACAAGTGTCTTTCCCTTGTTTTTACCCTTTTTACTATCTTTAGCCTTTTTAGAATCTTATGTATACATGTTCTAAGTTAAGTATGTAGAAACATTGATGTTATTGTTCTCGAGCATCTTAGTCAAGGTGTCAATCTTCTTTTTCATACACTGAGATTCATCATGCCCAAGTTTCTTATAAAATTTGCATTTGAGTTTCTTCTTCTTAGGTTTCCCACTTGAAGAGGACTCATTTGTCTATGCCTTAGGCTTGGCATCTAATTTTTTATTCTTCTTGTGCTCATGATCTATTTTAGACTATTTCTTCTCCTATTTACCACTACTAAAAGGCTTCTTCTTATCTTGATTGACAATCAAGGCATGTGATTTTGAAGACATTAGTGCACCCATTTGAACCAACTTATCTTATTCCTGAGTTATATTGGAAACAAAATCATAAAATGATGGCATTTTTTTATTGTATCCAAGTGCACATTTGGTAGCATTAAATGTAGAGACAAAAATTGAATAGTCATGACCCAATTTTGCAAGCATAAATAGATTCAACTAGTCATATATTTTCTCAATGCCACATTATTTCAACTGTAGTCTTAGTGATTTAAAATTTCTAAAGAAGTCTTTTAGGGTGTTATAGTCATCTGAGCTCAATGTGATGAGCTCATTCTCAAGCTCATAACCCCTCGTGATGTCTTACACTCTAAAATGCTTGTCTAGGATGGTCCAAACTTCATTTGGAGTTTTTGTAGATTCAACATGAAATAAAAGGTTGGGAGACATTGACAGACATAAGAATCCATAGGCCTTATCACATTAACTGTACCACTTAATATTTTTTGCATTTATAGATGACTTATTTTCCTCATCTATAGTGATCTAATAAAGTCCTTTACTTCTCAAGGTGAGCTACATTTTAGACTTCCATTCAAGATAGTTAAATGGTGTGAGTGGTTCAATGTTTAGACCTATTAGTGCAAATTAGATTGAGATAATTTATAGAATTGAGATGAAATAAAAGAACAAATTACACATAGTACAAGTAACCCCTTGAATTATCAATAAGACCCCGCTTAATTTATAATGTAACACATGCTTAATATTAGACATCAGGCACTATCAAGAATGCATCTATGAGTAATTAGTGTGAAAGAGTATGAGAGGGATGTTAGGCATAATTGATAATGCATCCAAGAAGAAAGGTACAAAAGGTTTAAAGTGAGTTTTAAGATAGTACACCATGGAAAAAATGGATGTTACAAAGCTATTAAAATAATATCACCAATATGTATAGCTTGAAAAAATATACACTTTAAAAAAATAGCACCCAAAACGGAGCTATGGATTGAAAGTTATAGCACTTACAAGTTCTTACTCCCACATATTCATGACCCTTTCCAAATATGGAATTTTTTTTCGAAAAAAATAGAAATGAAAAAAAACTCAAGTAATGCTACCTCACAAACCTAAGCAGTAAAGACCCTCTGAAAGTCTGAGTTAGTCTACGAAGAGTAATCCAAAGTTTCAAGACTACTTTACCGACACAAGTAATCAGCCTTTGAGAACCCGAGTAGAGGTACCCCACAACTATGAGTTGGTCTTCACAGTATAATCTAGGTTTTCCAAAAAACTTTACTTTGAACTCCTAGTAGTAATCACCCTTATAAAACCCGAGTTGGTCTCAAAAGAGTAATCCAAGTTTTTGGGACTATTTTACTCAGACTTCATAGACTACTTTACTTTTGATGTTGATTAGTAATGACCCTTCCAAAACTTGAGTCACTCTTGGATGATTATTCTAGGTTTCTTAGATAGCTTTACTCAAAATTCTTAGACTACTTTACTTCTGATGCCAATTAGTAATGACCCTTCTAAAACCTAAGTTGGTTTGGGAAGAGTGTAATCTAGATTTATTACACTACTTGACTTCTAGGAGTAGTCACCCTTTGAAAACCTAAGTAAGGAAGTAATGACCCTTTGAAAACCTGAGTTGGTCTACAGTAGTGTAAATCAGGGTTTTAGACCTACTTTACTTAACTTCATAAATATATAAGTAAAGCAACTTCACAAGTTTGAGTTGGTCTACAATCAGTAATGGCCCTTAGAAAGTCTAGATTAGTTAGAAGACTTTATAATGCATGTAAATCAAAGTAGATCAATTGCTAAGCTAAAGTAATGAACACCTACAGATCTAAGTAACATAAAGGTTGGATGGCACACAAATCAAGATAAGCTAAAAATTTCCAAAATACTTCAGTAATGGAAATTTTGAAAGAGACCCATTTGATATTTTGACCTAAGGAAGAAAACCTAAAAGGTATTTTTGCACAGTAACACATGAAGTATGAATTTTTGCAAAAATAAAAAATAAGGCCTTTGGATGCCAAAAAGAGAGGAAATTTTGATTGATCTAGAACTAGGTGATGTTTACAATCAATCCTAAGGTTTTGACACCTTTTAAAACCAATGGCATAGTAAATTTTGAGATTTGAAGCACCATTAGAAATTTATGCATGGATTATCTAATAAATCCCACCAAACCCCTATTTTTTACTAGAATAGTGAATGTAGCAAGATTTCACCACAAAGATTGTTGTAATACTAAAAAAATGCTCTAATACCATGTTAGATTGGCCACGATCTTGGATCCTTTCACAAAATATTGAGAAAATGTATGTATGTAGCCATGAAATCAGAAATAGCTTGCAAAGGAGGAAGAATCTTGTCTTCACATGAAAATATTATAAAAATGACCTACTTGCATAAAATTGCATTAACTTGTCTAACCTTTTAAAAAGGAAAAGTGGTGTACATATAGTGAAAATTAGGGAAACATGAGGAATCTTTTTATTTTCCTAATTAGATAATTACATTAAAATATAATTAGCCTATGTGACCCTTTTATAACTAACCTGAGGAAGCTTAGTTGACAAAGAATTATCATTAGGCCATGTAGGTAAAACCCAATGGGAAAAATAACTACACCAACAAGATATGTATGTAGAGAGGAAAGTATAAAATAGGAATAAAATAATTAATATATATATTAAAAACTTGTTCAAAACTTATATTCTCTCATCAACTGGGGCAACTATAGTGATCAACTAATTTTTCCCTTCAATAAAACTACTAATCTATTAGAACAATCCACTCTGATACCACTGATAAGATCTAGAGGATTTTATCAAAGATATTTAAATCATGAAGATGATTTAAATAAAAATGAATAATAAATCAATCCATAATATATTATTTCTCACTAATATTATTCTGTTGCTCTCTTACATTAACCCGTAAGTAGAGACTAATATATAGGAAAACATTAGCCTATAAATGGGGATCCTACAATCACTATAAAATATCACTTATCTAACCTATATTAATATGAGATACATTTTTAACTATTAAAAATATATCCATGTAAAAACTAACCCATAATAAACCTATTACAAATGTATTATTCTAACTAACAATAATAACATTTAATTAATAATGTTTACACACCATACCTTAACACCTTTGATTTATGTTTTTTTCATTTTTATTTTTATTTTGTTGTGTTTAACATGTTGTGACCACTAATTAATACCACTCTACATCTTCTAAATTTGATTTCAAATCTTTAAGATTTACAATTTAGAAGTTAAATTTTCAAAATCCACTCTATTAATACTTCATTTTCATAATTTTAAGATCAAATTATAGAATGATAAATGAGTTTTTAAATCATTTTATTCATGTAATAGATCTATAACATTAAGGATTACATGCCTACTTTACCTACTTGAGTATTTCCTACCTACTTTATCTACTTATGTATGCCCAGCCTGATTGAATAAATTATTTATATTTTGATCTCAATGAGTATGACCTACCTAAATACACAAGCCATATCTTGATCTTTTATATTCCCTACTATTTTCAAAGTAGGTTCTCCACTCACTCAACCTAATCTATTTCAAGGTCTTATAAAAAAATTATTGCAATTAGGTATCTTCCTAACCATAAACTATATCTTGGTCTATAACAAAAGGTCTTTTGAGTATTGGTATTGAAATAATAATGAATTTATTCTTTAGTATTATTTTTTGACTTATTAGACCCTATATTCATATCATAAAACACTTTCAATGATATAAAGCATGTTACTCAGTCCTAAGACGGTAATCTACCTTCAAGTAGAACCCTTCTTTGACTCCCAAAGCACTCAATTATACATCTTCACTTTTTTGAACAAAACTATGAAGTTTTTACCAATTATTTGACTCAATATTATTATTACATGAATAAATTCAAATCAAAACTTAGATGTCATAAACTCCACCCTTTATAGGCCTCTTAGGCCAAATTCTGCCTCTTAAGGACTTGATACAAAGATGTTTACAACTACCTTATTTTTTGAATTAATTATCTTAAAAAACTCAATGAAAATCTTAATACAATTATACAAGACTCATAGGTGTTTTTACACAAGCTCAAAAGACCAATTAGATCACCAAAGTGCCCAAAAAGTTGACTAAGTCCTAATAACTATTACAGTACTGTGTACAAGCATGCTTGGTCTTGAGAAGGTATACTTGATCTAATCTCATCAAATGATTCTTATAAAAATTTATTAATATGTTTTGAGACTATCTCTAAGGATGAGAAATTAATTTCCTTTATTGGCTTCTTAAGAATTGAACTTCAATGACAATTTTAGTTTTTAGATTTGGATGGCCTAATTTGCCTAATTGGAAGGATATTAACTTGGCTTAACTAAAAAATGTTTTGAATCACTTTAAATAATTATTATATAGTGTTTAAATAATAACATTATACCTTCATAAGAGGTTTAGATTCAATCAATAAAATAACAATTGAAGTTTCTCTTGACTAAACTTTCTTGTGACTATCTACACGTACATTGATAAATAGTCCTCTATGTTTGTAATAATAAGGTGATTTTTATCATTATACCTATTGAAATATCTTATAAACCTTATATAAAAACTTACCTATGAGTTTATAGAGATTCCACCAGTTCAGATGCAAGTTATGGTTCCTTTTGTATCAAAAATCATATTCTAAGGTTTGACTATGCACACAGAAACTGATAGGTTCAAATTGATTATTAATACAAATTAAAGACTATTTTAAATAAATAACACTTGGATAAAATTCTTGACTACCTACATCAAGTTCTCCAATATTATAAAAAAACTCATGAAACTTTTTATATGTGATACAAGAGATTGAAAGTGACTATAGATACACAAAAAACATGCTTTAAAAGGATTCAATGACATGAACCTTGGATAAAGTATAAATTATATTCAAATTAGGTTGTATTTCAATCACACATGCAAGAAATTTATTAACATAATAAATCAAGTAAAAACACACCTTTTATTCATAAGAAAATGATTATTTTGACTACATAAACCCTTGTTCTATCTTGGCAGACTATCAACTCTACTTGTAGTCATGAAGTTATTCAATTTTTTTATTTTGTTCTAACCTTTAATTCCTTATTTTTTCATAGGTTTCAAATTTATCAAGTTTTTGTATATTTACTATTCTTAGAGTGTGTTATCTTTGCATTGGAATCTTCTTAACAACCTTATTCTCAACTTATAAAATGAACTTTGATTAATAGGTCTATCAATATGCATAAATAAATATCCTGTAGCATTCAAACTACATCATATATATAGTAATGATACAATCATTCATATATTACATCTACCACATACATAGTACTACATGTAGGTATGTAATCACTCATACATGACATATTCATGTGGTCATGATATGATCACTCATATTGGACATGAGTGTAGTTAATCACCTTAGTACACTCTATTTCCACCCAAACCATTAACCCTAAACTCCAAACCCCAAACCCCAATCCCTAAACACTATACCTTAAATACTAACATTGAAACCTAAATCCTAAACCCTAAACCCTAATCCTTAAACCCTAAACCATAAACACTAAATAATATACCTAAACCCTAAAATCTATGCCATAAACCTTAAAACCTTAACCTTAATAAATTATCCCTAAACTCAAAATAATAATCCATAAACCCTAAACTTTAGACCCTAAACATATAACCTTATACCATAAACCTTAAAACCTAAATGTAAGCCCTTAACCCTAAAACACAAACCATAAAACTAAAATCCTAAACACTAAACCCTAAACCCTTAACTTTATACCATCAATTTTAAACACTAAACCCTAAAAAAATCAAAATCAAGAATTTTAAACCCTAAACACTGAAATCCAAACCCTAAACCTTGACCCCTAAAATCTTAACCCTAAATTATAATCCTAAAACCATAAGCACTAAACCCTTAAACTTCAAATTTGAACCCTAAACCACAAACCCATAACAATAAACCATAAATCTAAAAACCTAAATTCTAAAACCCAAACAACCAACCCTAAACAATAAAATATAAAGATTGAACCCTAAATCCTTCACCCAAAACCCTAAAAAATGAATCCTAAACTATAAGCACTAAGCCTAAAAACTAAACTATAAACATTGAATCCTAAACCTTAAATCCTAAACTCTAAGCCCTAATCCATTAAATTCTAAACATTAAAAATTGACACTAAACCCAAATCCCTAAATCATAAGATGTAAAACACAATCCCTAAATTATAAACCCTAAATTAAAAACCTAGGCCCTACAACCCAAACCCTAATCTCTAGACCATAAACCCCTAACCTTAAACCCAAAACCCCAACAACTAAGACCTAAACCTTTAACCCCTAACCCTAAATGCAAAAACACAAGACCTAAACTCTAAATTCTAAACTCTAAACTTAAACCCTAAACCCTTACACTTAATCCCTAAAATCGTAACCCCAAACCTAAAACTATAAACCATAATTCATAAACCCTAAACACTAACTCTTAAACTAAAAATAGTAAACCCAAACTCAAAACCCAAAACCCAAAACCTAAATCTCTAAACCCTAAAACTAAAACCATAAACTCTAAAACATAAACACTAAACTCCAAACCCTAAACCCTAAGCCCTAATACCCAAACATTAAATACTTAACACTAATTTCCAAATCCCAAACCCCCAAGAACAAAACCATGAACCTTCTAGCCTAAATCCTAAACCTTAAGTGTAAACCCAAAACCATAACCCTAAACACCTAACCCTAAACCCTAAAATCTACACCCTTGGTCCCTTGAGCCACAAACCATAAATACCAAACTTTTAAGCATAGAATATAAATTATAATCCCTAAGCCATAACACTAAAATTTGAACCCTAAACACTAATCCCTACACCCTAAACCCTAAACTGTGAATCTTGAACCATCAACCATAAAAATTAAACCCTAAATTTTTAAATCCTATACCTCTAACCATAAACCATAATATTGAGTTATCACCTATATATAAATGAGAGGTGGCATTGGGTAATCCATATCTTCAAAGGATAGGGGTCATTCTCACCTATATAGAGAAAGGAGTGACTATGGACATTTGTTTAAAAGGCTTGAAGGTGCATTTAGGATGAATTAATAAATAATTTTTCTAGTTTTTTTATCAATGCATCTATCAATATGAATAAATAAATATCATGTAACATGCAACCTATAACATATGTATAGTAAAGATATATTCATTCATACATTACATCTACCCCATACCTAATAATACATGTAGGTATGTTGTCCATCATACATGACTTATTCTTATAGTCATGGTACAGTCACTCATACCAAACACAAATGTAGCTAATCACCCTAGTACACTCCATTTCCACCTAAACCATTAGACCTAAACACTAAACCCCAAACCCTAAACACTAAAATTTAAACCCTAAACATTAAACTCTAAACCTTAAAAACCAAACCCTAAACCATGAAAACTAAATCATATACATAAACCCTAAATTCCATAAACATGGAACACTTAACCATAACACATTATCCCTAAACCCAAAACAATAATACCTAAAACTTAGAACTTAGAACCTAAACATGGTACCTTAAAACAGTAAACCTTAGACTTTATACCCTAGACCCTAAGCCCTAAAACTTAAAATTTTAGACATTAACCCTAAAGCCCAAACCATAAGCCTAAAATCCTAAATACTAAACCATGAAACCTTAATCCTATACCCTCAATATTAAACACTAAACCCTACACACAAAATTCAAAATAATGAACCTTAAACCCTAAACACTAAGCCCCAAATTGTAAATTCAAAACCCAAAACCTTGACCCTTAAATTCTTAACACTAAACCCTAATCTTGAAACCCTAATAAATAAACTCTAAACCTTAAAATTAGAACCCTAAACCATAAACCCATAACCATAAAATATCTAACCCAAAACTATAGACCCTAAATCCTAAACTATATAAACCCTAAACATTAAAACCTAAATTCTAGAACCCAAACAATCAACCCCAAACACTTAACTATAAACTTTAAACCCTAAAAATTTGAGTTAAAATCAAAAAAATGAAAACTAAATGATAAATAATAAACCAAATGACAAATACTAAACATACATTGTGGATGCCACACCACAAAATAATTATGCAAGTATTGGTATTTCTTATCAACCCATTCTCCACTATCCTATAATAATTCCTACACAAGTGTAAAGATTTCAATGCAAGAAGAAAACATTCCATAGAAAATCTATTGTCATAAATGATAATAATTTATATCATTACCCACATCATTATTTGATAATAACTCAAAAACATGAGAAGATTAAAAACTATCCAACCCTTTTCACACAACATTTTAAAGACAAATAGAAAACAAATAAATATGTTTAGATGAAGGATTTCACCTCCTCCTCATCAAAATATGAATAACAACAAGGAACTAACATAAGCAATACACTCATCAACATCTGTAGAGATGAGGTTAAAAGGGGTGTGAGATCTAATAGTTTTAAAGGTCAAATATATGAAACCATCAAGAGATACCAAAACACATTTCATCAAGTCTATTACTAGGTGGGTGAATTAGGAATAGGGTATCAACATCCCTTATAGTGGTCTAATGCAAAAAACTTAAAATGAATTGAAAGACTCAAACATAAACTTGCCACTTTTTGAATAGTAATAAGAGATCCAAGATAGAACAAACCATGATATGAAAATCCAAGGGAAAACTAAAGTTCAATCCAAAATTCAATCTTTAATTAAAGAGGAAACATAGTTTCCTTCATACATTTACTATTTATTTCTAGACTCAAGTATATGTAGCATTATGACATTGATTTCATATCAAGGATGAATTACAAATTTTCCTTTGTTTTAGCTTGTTTCCCACATAAAATTTCAAATAACATCATTCCCACATAGTAGTTATAAGTTAAAACCCATATCATGATTCTAAAAAGGATATTTTTAAAAATTCATTATTATTAATGAAACTTATGCTCCTAGTGAATCTCATGATAGTAGTGCAATTTGGGCATGTAATGCAACTCAGGCTGGTAATGAAAATCAAGCTCCCAATGTAACTCAATTCCTAATGCAACATGGGATGGAAATAAAACTTGGGCTACCAATGTAACTTAGGCTCAAAATGTAACTTGGGATGGAAATGTAGCTGAAGCTTGCAATGCAACTTGGGTTTGCAATGTAATGCAATCTCATAATGCAACTCAGGCATGAAATATAACTCAAGCTCATAATGCATCCCATTTTAACTTACCAACATCATATAAATTTATCATTGAATAATAATATAGTTTTCATCATATTAATTCTTTTTCTAAGCCACATACATCCCCACATCAAAGAGCATAACAACATCATTTTTTTGCATTGATGAAACATAGTTTATTTTTTATAACTAATTTTTTGAATCAGAGTATATTAAGCAATATCAAAGAGGAAATTTTTGATATTCCATCATTTTTAATCATCCCTCATCATTCAAAATGAATTCCCACCATGCAAGTGCAAAAAGGATATTATATTAAATTTCCACCATGTAAATTATTCAATAATCTCCCTATAGTAATCCATCATGGCCCTACCTAATATACCAGACATGAATGAGAATAATCACCCTAGTACACTCTAATAAGAATAAAAGGAATCAAAACAATATTCAAAATTCATCTAAAAAAGACATTGTTTAGTCTAAAACAAATTTCTACTGACTACTAGATTAGAACATACTCTACTAGATGAGGGAGTGACTAGGGATGATGAGGGAGTGATTAGGTAGATGAGGGCTAATGAGGGATGAGGATGAATGAAGATGGATTGATTATATATTTTGAATTATTATGAGTGTTGATGAAGGAGTTATTAGGGATAATGAAGGACAGTGAAAGATGATGAAGGATTGACTAAGGATGATAGTTTATGACGGAGTTATTAGGGTTGATGAAGTATGATGAGAGTTTGACTAAGGATGATGAAGAATTATGAGAGAGTAATTTGTTATTATTGGGGATGATTAGGGTTGATAAGGGAGTGTTTAGGGATGATCAAAGAAAATGAGGGATGATGAAAGAGTTGATGAGGGTGTGATTAACAACAATGAGGGATGATGATAGCCAATGAGGGAGTGATTAGGGATAATGAGGGACAATGAGAATTGATGAGAGAGTGAATAAGGATGATTAGTGAATATGAGGGTCGACTAGGGAGTGATTAGTGATGATGAGGGTCAATGAGGGAGTATATTATGCTAATTTAGAGTAATATAATATGAATTTATTCTATGTGACTTTAGAATAATCCATGAGATTTGAATTTAAGAATTCATGGATTAACCATTTATCTGACATTTGTTTTAGAGTGAATGGTATATTTTAAGAATGACTTATGAATGGTGTTTTGATTCATTATATTGTTAATGTAATATATTAGGGTGAATAACTACATTCATGTTTGGTATAAGTTATCATATCATTACTATTGGTAGATGTCACGTATGAGTGACTGCATTCATACATTTTGTAATAGGTATGAGGTAGATGTCATGCATGAGTGACTGTATCATGACTATAGGTATGTTACAAGTTACATGCTATAGGGTAGTCATTTATGCATATTGATAGACACATTGATTGAAAATGCCATAAATTATTTAGGAATATACCTTCAAGATCAGGTATTCAATCAGGTAGGGCATATTCAAATAGGTAAGGTAGGTAGGACATACTCAATTAGGTAAAATAGGGGGCATAATCACTAGTATATATCTATTACATGTGTGACATGATTTGAAACTTCATTTCTCATTATTTCTTCTAATCCTAAAATTATAAAAACTAAGTATTAACTAGATTAGATTTTAAAAAATTAACTTCCAAATGGTAACTCTTATAGCTCTAGAATTGATTTCACAAGATGTAGAGTGGCCCTAATTTATTATATTTAGTAAAATAAATTTAAAGTATAATAATATAAAATTTAATATTAATTAAATGTAAACTTATATTTATTTTAATAAATATATCCTTGAACACATAAAAAAATAACAACACAACAAAAAACACATACATGTCCTTAAATGCAAAAATAACCATCTCAAACTGCAAAAAATAAAACAAAAAATATACATGTTTTTAAAAGGGAATACACCCTTTGCAAAGGTCGTACACCCTTCCAACATTTCAATCTTTTAATTTTGCATTTTACCTCCATGTTTGCCTTGGGTATAGGCTTGGGTAGGTTTGAACCTAACTTGAAACCAACCATGAAGTATCCCACTTGGTTTATAAGAAATTTAGGAGTCTTTTTTTTCATTGTCAACACATTTGATCAGTGAAATTTTATTATTTAAAACAAATTATATGGATTTGTAGAGGGGAAAGCATAGTTTTAGAATATATAATTTTTTTAATGTTAGGATATTATTTATAATTATTAATTTATACATAATATGCTACATTAAGGACTATATACATATCATCACAATTTACCTTAAAACTATTTGAATATTAATCAACCACTTATAAAACTTATATCTCAATAATCTACACATTGCCAACTATTCTTTAAAAAAAAATTGATTTTAATGAAGTTAAGGTCAAAAGGTTGTGTTCCTACACTTGTAGTTTTAATTTTCCAATTATATTGACTTGAAAAATTATTTAAAATTTATATATATAATAAAAAATTAATAAAAAATATTTTCAACAATCTTAGACATTTCACATAGCCGTATATTAAGTTTCATACAAAAATTCATTCATTTACTTGAAAAAAGTGTGTTCATACACATGCAATATCCTTATCTTTTTTTAAAAAAAGATCAATCTATTGTCATAAATGCATTTATTCTCACACTTTTATCATATGTGTATTGAATATATATATATATATATATATATATAGAAACTACCTTCAAAATTCCATAATTCATGTTCTTATGTCATTATCAAATTCTTTTTCAAAGTATCTCTAACATTCTCTTCAATTTCAATTGTTATTTTAAGAAAAAAATGTCGCTTTATACCCCACTTTTATCCCCCATTATCATGAATCTACCCTAGTTTTTTTTTAAATATTTTTTGTGTTTCCATTGTCCACAGAGATTATTTTCCCCTCATACAATCTATTATTTGTGAAACAATACTACTAAAATTCTTAATGAAAATTTTGTAAAATGTTGTTAAACCATTGAAATTTATTACCTCTAAGATGCTTTTTGGAATATGTCACTTAACAATTGCCTCTACTTTTTTAATCAATTCTTACACCATCTACTGAAACTTCAAACCTCAAAAATAAAAATAAAAAAACTATTCTTCATAAACTTGCACTTCTTCATATTTTCATAGAACTTCTCCTTTCTTAACAATTGTAATACCATTCTAAAATTATTTAATTTATCTTATTTACTCTTACTAATTATCAAAATATCATAAAAATAAAGTAATAAAAAATTACTAAAGTAATCTCATAGTAACATGTTCATCACCCTCATAAATGTGTTGGATGCATTTGATAATATGAATGGTATCATTATCCACTCATATAAACCATTCCTAACATTGAATGTTATTTTCTATTCATCTCCTTCACTGATTTGGTTTTGATAGTATCCATTCCTTAGATCAATCTAGGTAAAGTATTTTCCTCATAAAAATGCATCCATCATGTCATCTAAGTGAGGTATATAAAATCTATACTTGATAGTTATTTTATTGATTTATCTCTTATCCACACACATCCTCCTTGTTCTATAAGTATTTGGAGTTAACAATGTTGTTATTGCACATGTCAGGGCTTCTGATCTCCCTTACTATGCCCTTTCTCACCAATTCAATAGCATTATTATTCAACACTCCATGTTATATTGGACTGACCATATAATCGACTTGATTGGGTAGATCTGATCTTGGAATCAAATCAGTATGATGATGAATTATCTTTTTGGTGTTAAACCGTTTAGTAACTTGTTAGGTATAACTTATGCATATTATTTTATCACTATTCTACTTTTTTTTGGTATTTTCATAGATTTTATGTCTTTTTATTTTCTATATTATACATAATGACAACCTATCATCTTCATGTGTTTAATATTTTTTTCATAAACAACATGTTTTCTACATATCCTTCTTCTTTAAGAAGTAAAAAAACTAACTTTTTACCACCTTTACAAAAATATAAATGTATTCTTTTCTCCATCATGATTTACCTTTCTATCATATTGTCATAGGCTTCCTAATAACATATGGCAGAATCCATTTGAATAAAATCATACCATATTTCATCTTTATAGTTTTTTTGTATAGATAGCTTGATTAAACATATTTTTTCAAATATAACCACATTCCTCCATTTTAACTAATGAAATCCAATAAAGATAATGATTCTTTTCACACCACCAACCTAGTTTCTCTAGCATATCTTTATAAACCACATTTTCACAACTACCACCATCTATAATTAATTTTCATATCTTACCTCATGAATTGTACCTTGTTCATCAAATATTTTTACATATCTATGAATCACCACCTTATTTATTTTTCACCTATTCTTTCTTTGGATCTATCATTATTATCCTCATCATGATATTTTATCCTATATATAATGCTAACTTTTGTATTATGTTATTTAGTCTTAAAATTAACTAAATTCACTCTTAGCCTATCCTCTTGTCTCATTTATTATCCATGATAGTGTAGACACCCAAATTCTATTTGTCCTTATTCTCCACATCTATAACAAACATAAGGTCTATAGGGACCCTTACATCCTCTACCACTGCCATAGCCTCTACGTCTCTAAAATAATTTTCCTCTTTATTTATATTGAAACCTATTTAGATTATCCTTTTTATTTTTATATACCATGGGATTATCCTTTAATGGTGTAATAAACCATACCTTTCCCCATAATTAGAGGTGATTGTCCTCTTTTTTGCCTTGTAAATCTTCTAAAATCCTATCTATTTTGATTTTATTTTGCATTCAAAGCTAATTTATAAGCATATTCCATGAAAATTATCATATTAAATCTCAATTTATGTTTAAAAAAATTCAAATGATTTACATACCTTATATCCATCTATTGTTTTATTTCATCATAATCCACTCATATGGAAAAAAAACTAGAAATCATCTGTATATTCTTGTATATTATGATCCTTTTACCTTAAAATTTGAAATTTTATATATAAATTTTGTGCATAATATACAAGAATAAATTTATCCCTCAACTTCTTATCCATCTTAATCCAAGTGTTGATCTTTTGTTTGCCCTTTTTCTATCTCTCTTTCTATAAGTGATCCCACAAAATTGTTACATGACCCTTAATTTTAGTGCATGAAAACTTCACTTTCTTGTATTCTCTCATAATTTTCCTTTAAGAAACATTTCCATACTATTTAACTAGTCTATCAAATCCTATAGTTTTAAAAAATCTTTATAGTATAAAACTTCATTTTTGATTCATTTGATCATTCCCTCTAAATCCTGAAGTATCCTTTATTCCATTTACGGTGGTTGTTATTATTATTACTCATTATTATAAATTTATTTTTCATGATTTTTTAATTTATTTATTTTCTCTCCCTCTTTCCTTTATCTTGATTTGTGACATTTGTGACAATTGTAGTTAATTATTTCACTTTCCTCTATAATTGTTACATAGTCTTGTTCATATATGAAATTCTTCCTCATCATCTTGGCATATTTACACATGTTATTCAATCACATAATTTCTCCTATAATATAATTTTAAAAACTAACACAAATTAAAAAATGAATTAGCTCCAAGATTCAAACTTTCTCTGATACCAGATGTTGAATATGAATACTAGGAAAGTATAAATATCAATAGGCAAAGTACTCAGAATTTAGTGAAAATATAATATTTATTGATTCACTTTGATTAAAAAGATCATTGCATAAAATTATTTAGATAAATTCCAAATATAAATTAGAGTTGACATGTAAAATTAAAAAATTATGGCTCTTATTTTATTATGGATCTTATTATGATTTTTAATCATCTGCCACCTTTTTTTGTCAATAGTCTTGTATATATTTTATTATGGATATCATAAAATATTATTATTTAAATTAAAAACTAGAATTTTTCTTTTGTTTTTTTAAATTATTTTTTAATCCTCTTCCATCTTAAATTATCATGGATTTTACTCTAGATTTTATTTTTAATCCATAGTTTTTATTATGGATCTTATTTTATTAATACAATATTTTAAAATGCTAATATTGTAATAGGGATAAACATGATAATTTTATATTTAGAAATCACATCCTTGTAAAAATTGTGGTAAGATAAAAAATGAATCTTATTATTTTTTAAAAATAAATGAATCTACTCAATCTAAAGTTAATTATATTTAGATATGCAAACATTTTGTCTTTTTATTGAAATAAAATTTTTGCCTTTTAGCTAAATTTTATTTTGGTAAATCTATATATGTTTTTATGTAAGGTGAAAATAAATTCCCTCTCCTTTCCTTATTTAGAATTTTTTATAACTAACCTTTCCTATGTTGTCTAATGTATCTTTCATGTTTGAACTCTTTTTTTTTTGTGTGTGTATGTGCATGTGATTGGTATTTTTATATAAAAAAACATTTTTATTATACCTTTTAGTTCATATGATATTTTAGAATATGTGTGTGAATATGATGTTACTTTCATCTATTTTTCACATCTTTTTATTATTTAAATATTTTTATATGCTTATACTTTTGACTTATTTATGTTTTTCTTAATTTTGTGTTTACTTTATATTTTAATTTATTAAGGAAATTGTTTAAACATTTTTGAGAGAATTTATTAAATAATAAGATTATTCATGACCGTGTATTACCTTTTACATAGACATATAATATTGATTATAAATAATTTAGTTGCATTAATTTTATTATGATTTCATATATTTTGATCATGGGCTTATATTAGGCCATTATTGGGTCATTTTCACTTCACATTGGAACCCTCATAGTCCTTCATTATCATCATTTTTCATGAAAAACTTCATATTTTTAATGGATACTCATACACTCTCTTACAAACTCATTGTTATTTATTTCCTTAGTATTAGTCATGTCAAGTATAGACTTATATAATACACAAGTGATCATGATAAATATTATTATGTATAATTCTCGTCATGTATGTGGTAGGTACTTTGTTTTATCAAATCATATTTTCATCACCTAAATATATGATACGTATAGATTTTGGTTATGAGACGTTCATATCATATATTTCTTAGTTTTGATGCTTTTTTAGATTATGTATTGCGGATGTGATTATAATTCTAAAATTATTCATAGATTACTAATATATGGTTAATTGATGTCATTTTAGATGAGTATAGATGATTTTTTATATCATGATTACATTATGTACAGTTCAAATTATGTTATTTATGTAATACCAAGTTTAGATACTATTGATGTCCATTATTTTGACAACATGAACATGTTTTGTGAGCTAGGTTTGGTGACAACTTTGGCAGCTAGGGTAATATGGAAAGAACATTGAGTCATCCATTGACACCATCAAATGGATTAATATAAATGAGATATTGAGCCATTTTAATTCCTCTCCAATTCTATTATAGTCTTGATTAGTGATTTTTGGTTTTATCTTCATTAGGCATCTTGTGTTGCAAGTGTTGTCTTTTATTACATGCATACATTTCCACATTGGTCTTATGATCTTTGGTTTTTTTGTCTCCTGCCTACTTGGTTGTGTTTATTTGTTTTCTATTGTCTACTTGTAGAGGTTTTGCTTATGAGGGGTTCATGTTATTTTGGATTTCCATTGTCTTGCATCCTTATCTTAATATATTATGAGGCTATTAAACCATGATTAGTTTTTATTATTTATTGACCCCTTAGGGGATCATGCTAATTAATTAATGTTTTAACTTAGGAATGGACCATAATATTATGGACATAAGTTGGCATTATGATCATGATGGTTAGGGGATTCATGGGGTTTTGTTGACCTACCCCCTTAGCATTACAATGAATCTTGGTCAATTTGATTAGGTTTTGGATGGTGATCATTGTTATTTTTGGTTTTCATTACAAAGATCAACTTTTGAGCTAGTCATAAGGTGTGGGAGAAGTTTTGATCTCTATTTGAAATTTATATTTTAGGACCATAACCTTAGGGAAAGAATGAAATTATTAGAATAAATAATGGAAATTTTCATTCTACAAGCCATTAATTATAGCAAGGAGAAAATAGGGTCCATTAAGAGAAGGGTAGTGTGGAGTGTTGGTTATATCATGGTAAGTGGAAAATAAGGAGGGGAATTCACAATTTTACTTATTTATGAGGATGAAAATGTCTCTAAGTAAGTAATATACCATGAAGTTTTGATGAACAAATGGAATGTAAGTTTAGATTATTTCTTTTTGGGTAAAAACCTTGTCATTCTAAATAACTATGGGTTCATCATGAATTCATAAAACTTCATAGCAAACTCTTATTTTTTATAATTTTATTATGCTCGACTTATGGAATCATGATGAAATATTTGATACATGCTTGAGCTGGGAATGATTGTTAAATACTAGGGTTTATCTACTTGTTTGATTGGGTATTTTAATGGTATTGGGTTTTATTGATTTCAAAACCTTGATGGCTCTCGAAGGCCATTTGATATTCAAACTAGGTATTGGTTTTAATTTTATGGTGTCTTAGTTTACTATTACAATCATCAACATAAAAAAGTATTATAATGTGGAAATATCACTCTCAGATATGTATGGTTATTCCTTATGAATAAGGAAATTGTGTTATTTTACACTCATGATTTTGAATTTATATGGTTGTGCATTGCATTGATTTGGTTGAGTTACTTGAGTAATTTCAAGAAGGTCAAAAGATTGTTGATTATTGTTTATCTATGAACTTATATCATTTATAAGTTATTTTAAAAGTAATGTATTCTTATGAAATTTTAGGGAGGAATTATATAATTTATTGATTAGTTTGATATGTTGATATTTTATTCTATTGATTAAGACTTTACATTGATGTTGTCATTGATGTCAAAGTTTCTTCATGAGGTGACTTGAGAAGGCTTATACATAGGATTGTATTGTGCATAGAGGATCATAGTGGCCTAGTAACATGGGTAAATATATTATTAATATCATTTTTTAGGAAAATCAAGCATGTTTTTGAAGTATTTAATCACTTCATAAATCTTCAAGATAATTTTACAAGGGTAGAACCGACAAGACTAGCATGTATCTAGACCAGTTCTAGACTCTACCTGACCTAATCAAGGGACATGAGATCTTGTCAAGACCTATGGAGAATGAAAATAAGTGTTCAATAAGGGTATTAGGTTTTTTATCACGAGAGTAAGTTTTAGATTTCATATACAATATCAATAAGGTTAGTTTCAAGGCCTAGAGTGACTTGCAAGTCAAGGCCTAATGAGTAGAGAGAGTGAGAGTGGCCTTATGAGGAGTCATGTTTAGTTTCTAAGGTAAGTATGCTCATGTCAAAAAATTTAGAGGTGTGATAGGTTTTATCAAGCATGTGCATGAAATTTCAAGTCAAGGATTGAAATAAAAATCATGAAAAATTGGATTTAAGGTCTCTCAAGTGTTAGAATGAGGTGTTATAGACCTGAGAAGGACTTTCTTGTGCTTGTTGGCATGTGAAAACGTTTAATGAAATAATAATAAGTTTATGGAAGTTATAGAAGGATCCTAGATCAAATTTACAATCATTGTTTTTTGAATTGAGGGCCCAAGCTTTATTAATGATCATTAAGACTCTAAAGTGGTCTTAACCCTCTCTAAAACCCTAATTATGACATGATATGGAAGATATTGATATAAATAGATTAGAATAAAATGAATTAACAATTTTGATGATTATATCATGTATAATACTCTCCCAGGTACCTCTAATTAGTATTGGTATGTCAAATGAGTAAGTGGACCCTATAAGAAAAGCCATATTTCTCAAAAAATTGTTTTTATGGGTAGAGTTGATAAAGTCAAAGCTACTAAGTGGATGGAGGTTGTATCTTGAGATTTATATATTATTCCCATGATGGTTTTTTATTATTTTATATACCCTATATATTCTAAACTATTCATGTAATTTTACCTATTGCTGAAAAGGCCTAGTGAGGAAGATAGTGAGAAAGACCAGGTAGAAGTGAGAATGAGAATAGGTATGTGTTGTCATAGATTAGGGATGGATCAAATTACACTAGTTGTTTTTCAAGACATGTAACACATATCCATATTATAGATAATATTTGGAGATGTGTGTATATGGTATAAATTTTCACTCAAATTGACTTGTTTAAGATAATGAGGTCTATGTATAGTGAAATAATAAGATTGGTTTATAAAACCAATATTTATATTATAAATTATAATATATTTGTTTAAATATGTTATTATAGTATTTTTTGATCATAAAAATTCATTAAAAATTCATAAAAGTGTTCACACAGGTGTTCTAAGTCATTATTTTCATGATTATGTTTTGAAGTTTTTGATAGTTCTGAGTAGTCATCTAGCAAAGATGACAATGAGGTGATTTTGAATATATTTGAAGAGTATAATGAATATTAATATGCTATTAAGGTATATTATTTTAATAATAATTAATTTATAGTCATGAAATGTTATTTTATATATGTTGGTGGTCAATTATTCATGATTGGGTTTTGAATTATTCAAGTAGTTCTGAGTGGTCATGTTATAGAATTGAGTGTGAGGCTTTAAGATTATTTTTGAAGTATATAATGATATTTTTTATGAACCTAAGTCATCAAGGTTATAAATATGTTATTTTTATTATCATTATGTGGCCAAATTGGTTTTATGCTTTAGTTTTTCAAGATAGACTTTCTAGGTGTGTGAAGGCCTATTTGTGAGTAGTGCTAATGATGTGGTCCAAGTAGTGAATTGGAATAAAAGGTGGTATGGACCAAAATGGATGGTATAAGGGGTATATTTGGGTTTTATTTTAATTTTATCATCCATTTATTTATGATAAATAATTATAAATATGGCTAAGTGTAATGTGTTGCTTGAGAAGGCCTAATTGCATTAGGTCTCCTTTAGGCCCAATAGTGGTTTTAGTCCTTATGAGTGGAAAATAGCATATTTAGTGGGTGTTTCATATATGAAACGTGTTATTTGATCAATTTTAAGTTTTATCCATGTGAGGATATGGTTGTGGCTGATCAAGGTATGTGCAAGCAAGAGTCAAGTATAAGAATAAGGCCTAATAGGCCTAATTGTCTAGGTTGAGTATATAGGTATCTGAGTTTTGATGAGATTAAGGAAGTCCTATGAATAATTAAGAGGATATATATAAACATCATGAAGATCATATATGGGTTTTAAATATGATTGTCAAGGTCATTTTAGCTAACCAAGTCATAGAAGGGCTAATTAAACAAAGAAGGTAAAGAATAGTTATGTTTGTGTGAGAGTCAGTTTTGAGTGTGATAGAGAAACAAAATACCATCATCAATTGTGAGAGGGAAAAAAGAGAAATATGGATAGATTCAAATTTTTGATTTAGTAGGTAATTGATTATTAATGGTTTTATAGCCTCCTATCATGTTGGTTCTTGATAAAATTAGGTGTTAGTGCCCCTTGTTAGGTTGGTGCTCATCTAAATTTGATTCATGGTCTTATAGGGAAAGTTATCCAAGCTTTATTTTAGTGTGTTTAATACCCATGAGGGTTTCCCACATATCTCTTATTTTCATATGTTATGTTCTTTCTTCATGCTCATATGAATGATTTTAAATGCATTATTTAATAATTATATTGGTTTTATTGGTTAATAGATAATAATTGGATGTGAATTAAAAAATTATCACTAATTCACCCCCACTTTCAATGGTTATGCTTACAACAATTGGTATCATATCCTGGTCCTTTAATACAATTTTAACCACTTGAAAGGTGATCTAAAATAACATAAGAATGTCTTGTGATAAATAGGAAGAAGACAACATGTATAATGGAGAATTTTACTATGAAAATGAAGAAAGAGAAGCTGAAGTAAACCTTGAATATGAGCTCATGAATACACTTAGTGACTTAAAACAATAGAAGGAGACAATCAAAAATCTTTGGAGTTAGTTAGAATAGGTAAACATAAGGTTTAATTCAAAGTAATTTAAATATAACCATTTGAAGATATAGATAAATTCATTGAATGATGAGCATGAACAACTCAAAGACAAGTTAAAAATATTTGAGATAGAACATGTCAAGACTACCAACTTGAAAAGATCAGTTAGGCAACCCAATGCTATAAAAGATAAGTCATCATGGAATCAAGGTATGTATATAAATGTTGATTACTACATCTATCACAATATAAGACACATTGCTAGATTTTATTCTAATAGAGTTAGAAGGTCCAAAAGATTTAAAAAGACATTTGAATCTCATAGAATGCATAAGGAGGATAAAACATTGGTATGGAATCTAGAACATGTTAGGACATATCAGATTGAGTTGAAGAAGCAAGATGGATTATTTTACAAAGAGGAATAGAAGAATAAATATGACTCTATGCTATCTTAGATTGCCTTTAAAATTTAAGAAGGAATGAAATGGTATATAGAAAATGGATGCTTAATCCATATGATAAGAGGCATAAACAAGTTCATCTCTTTGAAGAAGAATGTTCCAAGAATAGTAAGGTTTGGAGAAAACACAATTTCCAATATAGTTGTCAAGGGTGTCTTGAGTTTGGACAGTGAGAAGACCAAGATACAAAATGTGTTGTATGTGGAAGGTCTAAAACATAACCTACTTAGTGTGTGTCAAATGTGTAATCAAGGACACACACTAACCTTTCATGACAAAGGGTGTGAGACAAGGAGAGATAAATAAATAAGTCTAATTACCAATGCCAAAAGGACTAAGAATAGCTTATATGTTTTAAATGAGATCAAGAAGTAAAAATGTTTCATCAGTAAGATAAATGAAATTTGGATATGGCATAGAAGATTAGGTCACCTAAACT
Organism: Torreya grandis; assembly: GCA_037957365.1. Lineage (NCBI taxonomy): Eukaryota > Viridiplantae > Streptophyta > Pinopsida > Cupressales > Taxaceae > Torreya > Torreya grandis. The sequence goes on along the minus strand of JARHVA010007236.1, from coordinate 661,865 downwards.
TTGATAACCTAGTCAAGATTAGTAATAAGAAGTCTGTAAATAACATAACTAAGATCATAAAACCTACAAACATAATTTTCAAGGCATGTCAACATGGTAAGCAGGCTAAAATAAGGTTCAAGTCTAAGGAGTACTCTACTATGATACCCTTGGAGCTAACCCACTCTGATTTCTATGGACCTACAAGAATTCAAAGCATTAAAGTAGATATATACTTCATGGTACTCATTGATGATTACATAAGAATGACTTGGGTTGCATTATTGAAAGAGAAATCAGAAGCACTTAACAAGCTCAAAGCTTTCAAAGCTCTTGTTGAGAATGAGAAAAATGGGAAGATAAAATGCCTAAGGTTTGATAAAGGAGGATAATTTTGGTCTAATGAGTTTGATGAATTTTATGAGGTCCATGGAATGAGAAGACAATTATCAATAGAAAGGACACCCTAATAGAATGGGGTAGTGGAAAGGAAGAATATGATAGTCTAAGAGATAACTATGGAAGGGTAAAAATACAAATGTAGAACACTTTAGAGTGTTTGGGATAAAATATTTCATAAAAAGAGATGATGAATACTTGGGTAAGTTTGATTCCAGATCTGATGAAGGCATATTCTTAAGATACTCATCAATGAGCTTAGCTTATAAATGTTACAACAAGAGACTAAAAAAGATAGTGGAAATCACCAATCTGAGGATTGATGAGACAAGGAAATATCACTCGATCAAAAAAATCTTTAGAAAATATGGATTTCAAGAATGAAGAAGACATTATAGATCTTGATGAAGAATAATAATTTGAAGAGAGATAGGAATAAAAAGGACCCTTAAGGCAAATTCAAAGAGACCATCTTGAATCTCAGATCATTGGTAACAAGAATTTAGGTATGCAAACTAGGAGAAGATTGGTAAGTAATCTAAATTAAGAGAATGATTTATTTTCTAAGATTGAACCTAAATGTCTTATAGAATATATCAAAGAATTTTTTTGGAAAAGTGATATTAATGAGGAGGTAGACCAAATAGAGAAAAATGAGACTTGGGAATTAGTTCCTAGGCTTAAAGACAAGAAAGTCATTGACACAAAATGTGTGTTAAAAAACAATTTGAGAAAGGAATACAAGTATTAAAAAGTCAATTAGACATCATACAAGTCAATGACTAGAAGTTTGTTGTACACCACTACCTTTAGACCTACCATCATGTCAGTAGTAGGTCTTGTGGGAAGGTTTCAAGCAGATCTAAAGGGGAATCATCTAAAAGTAGTCAAAATAATGTTCATGTACCTTAATAGAACTATGGAATATAGATTTTGGTATCTAAAAAATAAGGAGTTCAATCTGATAGCCTACATAGATATAGATTGGGCAAGAAGTATAGATGATATGAAGAGTACTAGTGGAGTAGCCTTCTTCCTATGTAGGTGCCTATTGTCATGGATAAGAAAAAAGAAACCAACATTAGCTTTTTCCACTTGTGAAGATAAGTAAATTACAATAGCCTCATGTTGCATTTAGGTTATATGGATAAGACAGAATCTAAAAGACTACAAGGTAGAGTATGAAGGTCCTAGTCTTATCAATTATTGTAATACAAGTGTTATAAGCGTCTTAAAGAAACCTATCATGCACTCAAAGACCAAACACATCCTCATTAGGTATTGTATTATAGGACAGTAGGTAAGTAAGAAAAGTATAAAACTTGGGTATGTATCTACATAGTATATTATCATAGACATCTTGACCAAACCACTTTCAAGGGTGACTTTTAAACATTTAAGATAGGAATCAGGTGTAATTCTTTCCTCTAACAATCATTGAAGAAGTCAAGAACTTAGTGGGAGATAATCATGAACATTAGCTCCAATAATATGTGGGTTATTCAAAGAAGGTATGCATGGAGATAGGAGGATCATGTTTATCTTTTATCTCATAAGTTCAGTATTCTATGTGTTGAATATCTTATTTGCAAGGAGTGTGTTCCAAGGAATTGAAAACATCACTTTGTCATTTATGTCAAAGGGGGAGAAAGAAAATATGGTGAGATAAAGATGATAAGTGTTTAGTATGGTTTCCATAAATGAAAAAGGGGGAGATTGTTTATATTTTCTTATATTTATTAAAACTTGACATTGATATTGTCATTGATGTCAAAGGTTATCCATGAGGTGACTTAAGAAGGATTATACATATGATGATTAGTCTTGTGCATAAAGGAGTATGATGTCTTAGTAATATGGGTGAATATATGATTAAGAGGATGTTTTAGGAAACTTGATCATGCTTTTGAAGCACTAAATCACTCAAGAAATATTTAAGGTAAGTCTACATGGGTAAAACCTACAAGACGAACATATATCTAGACTAGTTCTAGACTTAGCTTGACCTAATGAAGGGCCATGAGATCTTATCAAGACCTAGGAAGAATTAAAATTAGTTTTAAAGCATGGTATGAGTTTGTTTGGCATGAGAGTGAGTCTTATATTGCATCTACAATGGTAGGAAGGTCAATTTCAAGGCTTAGAGTGATTTATAGGTCAAGGCCTAATGAGCAAAGAGAGTTAGAGTGGCCTTATGAGGAGTCATGTTCAATTTTTAAGGAAATTATGTTCATGTGAGAATTTTAATAGGTGTGACAAGTTTATTCAATCATGTTCATGAATTTTTAGGTCAATATTTGAAATAAAAATAATTAAAAAGTGGATTTAAAGTTTTTCAAGTGCTAGAATAAAGTGTTACAGACCTGAGAAGAAATTTATTGTACTCGTTGGAACGTTAAAAATTTTCAAAAGATCTTAATAAGTTCATGGAAGTTTTGGAAGGATCCTAGATAAAATTTCTAGGCATTAGTTTTTGGATTAAGAGCCTAATATTTATGAATCATAGTTAAGATTGTAAGGTGGTATTAACCCTCTCTAAAACCATAATTATGAATTGATATGGAAGATATTGATATAAATGGATAAAAATTAATTGAATGACATATTTTGATGATTGGATAATGTATATTACTCTCCCAAGAACCTCCATGTGGCTTTTTTTTGTTAGATGAGTAAGTGGACCCTACAAGAAAAGACATATTTCTTATAAATTTTCTATTGTAAGCAAATTTTATAGAGTCAAAGTTACTAAGTGGATGGAAGTTATATATTGAGACTTATATATAATGTTTATGATGTTTTATAAGTATTTTATATACCTCATGTATGCTAAATTGGTCATGTAAATTTACCTATCACTAAAAAGGCCTAGTGAGGAAGATAATGAGAAAAAATGGGTAGACGTGAGAATGAGATTAGGGATGTGTTCTCATGGATTAGGGATGGATCCAATTGATTTGGATTATTTTTAAAGACATATAATAGATATCCCTATTGGATATAATATTTGGATATGTGTGTATGGCATAAATTTGCTCTCAAACTGACTTATCTAACAGATTGAGGTATATGTATAGTGAAGCCATGAGATTGGTTTATAAGACCAATGTTATTGTTATAAATCATAATATATTTGTTTTAATATTTTTTAAAATATTTTGGAATCATATAAATGAATTTAAAGATACTAAAAGTGTTCACATAGGTGTTCTTAGTCATTATTTTCATGACTGTGTTTTGAAGTTTTTGACAGTTCTAAGTAGTCATCTAGTAGATATGAGAATGAGGTGATTTACCCAAATTTGAAGAGTCTAAAGCATATGAATATTTTATTAAGGTCTCTAAATTTGATTCATGGTCTTATAGGATAAGTTATCCAAGCTATGTTATAGTGGGTTTTATTCCCCATGAGGGTTTACAACATAGCTTTTGTTTTCATATATTATGATATTGCTTCATACTCATATGAATGATTCTAAATGCTTTTTTTAATAACTATATTGGTTTGATTGGTTAATGGATAATAAGTGGATGTGAATAAAAAATTTGATCATTGATTCACCCCGCTTTCAGTGGTTGTGCTTTTAACATGATATGATTGGGAGATAATTGGTTTTTAAGGAAGCAATTTATTGTTAATGTATGCATATTTCAGTGTAATGTTTGACTACTATTAGTAATCCCTTTTTATTGAATTAATATTTGAGGTTTGATTGATGGATATTATCTCTTTAGTGTGTGTTTAATGTTTCCATTTATGATTTATGAATCATTGCCAAGGAACATGACCATTCTCTTTATCAAATCTAAGTTGTTGGTTTCCACCATCAAGATGATGGTTGGGGTGCTTAAGGGTATTAATGGTTGGGATCATAAGATTTTGAATGAGTATTTGATTTTATAAACCTATTTTTCTTTGGATTCCAAATGGTGACATGTTTTACTTTTGATGTGGATGTGCTTATGTCTTAATCAGTTTTATGATAGTTGTTTGAACAAGTGAAGAGTTTTACTCAATCATTCTTATTACTTGTATTAAAAAATATTTTATTTCATGGTTACATTATATGTTAATTTGGAAATAATTAGAGATAAATAAAAAATACTAGTATAGGATCACTATTGTGTCAATTCCTTTAGTGTGATTGATTATTGCATAAAAATTAGACTTTCACTTTGAAACTAGAAGTTCCTCATGGTGTATTAACAACAACACACTATCTTGATTTATCATTTAATTATGAATAGGTGTATATTATTTTATCCAAGATTTTAACTAGAATAAATTGGGTTATAATTATTTCATGATTAAGTTTTATGTTCAAGTATTCTTAGAGGTATGAAGAGATAAGATAGTAATGTCTATTCAAGGAGTGTATATTTCTCTTTCATTTAGTCTAATTAATATATAATTTCTAATATTAACATATGTAATTTTTAGTATATTAGTTGAAGTATTTGATGCTAGTTTGGAATGATGAGTGCAAGAAGAAATTTGAATGGATATTGGTTTATATTCTTATGTTGGAAACTCTAGTTTTTTCTATCAGAAGTTACATGTTAGTACATCCACATACTACTATTTATACTTCATTATTGATTATAATGGCATGGATCTTGATTATGGTTAAGAGACTGACCCATATAGGGATATATTAATATTTATCACTGATTTTATTCCTTGACTCTTATTTAGGAAATGTATAGAAGCTGCACTTAGTTATCAATATCTTAACAAGGAAAGTAAGTAAAATATGAGTTTGATTATTATCCAATTTTTGTTTATTATTTTAATTTTTTTTTATATGAGTTATATTTGATTTGAGGCATTATAATATATTATATGGTTCATTATATTTTGGGAATAGATGTTGGCTTCTTTTTCTTAGGTAGAATAGTTAACTTTCAATTGTGGTATCGCTATTGAACAAAGATGATTGGAAATTTGTGAGAATGGTTATATATAAGGTAATGTTAGAATTGATATTAAAATGTTGTGAATAAAATAATTTTACCATTATTATTTGTTAAGTTACATATATTATGAATAATAGAATATTTTACACTAAGTAGAGTTTTGAAAGTAGTTTTTTATTCTTACATTATCACTATGACATTAGTTGGACCTTAAGATAACCTAATGAATATATAATGACTTAATGTTTCTATTTTCTTGTATTTTTTGAATATGAAGCTTATGGTATGATTTTTTTCCTATGAATCCAAAAAACAATAATATTTCCTTAATATAATTAGGATATAGTACATCAATTATAAGTATTAAATTATGCATATGGCATACCAATTTTATCTAAGTGTGTGGTAAGGTATTTTGAATATATCAACATGTGATTTGTATAATAGGAATGCCTATTCAACTTAAACTCATTCAAGATAATAAAAAATTAGAAACTGATAGATATTATAATATATTTCATAATCATGGTTTTTGGAAAAATTATATTTTGTTTCAATTAACCCTAATATTATCATACTTGGTAAAAGAATTATTATTCAAAACTACCAAAGAAAATGTAAGCATAAAATAGAGGTGAGACCTCTATTCACTAATTTTTAGGATGGTTGAGATTTAGAATGTATGTTTTTAAAAATTAATCTTTGTTGATTGTATAATAATTGATGTGATGACCTATATTGGGTACTATTCATATACAAGGTAAACCATCAAGACTCATGTAACATTAGGATGATAAATCAAATGAAAATATGTCTACTTTATTGAAATACTAAAAATATAACCATGGCACAGTGATTCCTAAGTTATGGTCATGGTTTAAGGGCCAAGAAGGGATAACATGGACACATGAATTCTATTTATGTAAGGATTAAACAAATTTAAATTATTTCAAAATATTATATTATGTTATTTTTTTAAATCATCCTTTAAATCCTTGCTTATTTTAGAATATTTTTAAATCGTTGTCTAAGCATAACTTAGTATGATGATTCTTTTCTTAAAATTTTAAAACATTGTAATCTAATTACTAAATTGTTCTAGCTTTTACAATTGTGTAATCAGTGGTGTGATTAACTAACTAATCTTGGATTTTATTAACTAATCTTTCATATTTATAATGTTGACTATGTGGACTAACCAAGTGTAACCCTTATCGTATGATCAATACCATAATCATGAATAAACTACTTATTTCTAGCAATCATTAATTTGAATTGATAGGGAAAATGATATATTTACTTATGGTGTAAGGGATTTAAATGATCCTATCAAGAGGATATCCCAATATTATAGATATATGAGTTCATCAGTGTAGACTTGTTGACCATTTTTATCACCAAGAAGGAGGTCATGTCTAATTTAGTTCAAACCTTCAAATCACCTATAGGATTGGTAAACCTTAGATGATTTAGAGAGAAATAAAATGAGTATGAGGTCAGGCCCATGTAATTTTAAACACTCAAGAATTTTGAGCGTGTTCCCAACCTTCTTATCGACATTCTCAATGAACATAAATCACTCCCAAATCTTGCAAGAGTTGAATAACAATAAGTGCTTTGACAGTCAATTTTAACTTTTTTCCTGGTGATGTTTTTGAGGGGTACACTATTCTAAAATTGATAGGCCCTAAAAAATGTCTTGATAGGTTCCGAAGATTTTAGTATGTCATGGCTCTAGTATAAGCCTCTTGGCACCACATGGTATTCATTCAAAGCTCTTGATGAGCCTAACCAATTTTACAAACATCTTGACACTTAGTTGATTCTTTAAAATTTTACCCAGTGTCATACATCACTCTCTTGATGGTCTTGTACTTTTTAAAAAGTATTTCAAGACTTTTTTTTTCAAAGTACCAAATTAGGTGGGTAAGTGGTATGCTTCCATGTGTCATGATCCTAGTGAATTACAGCCTCAAAACCATCCATACAATTTGAAAGGCCCAAGTAAGTAGTTATTAGGATGCTTCCATGTGTCACAATCATGATGACTTGGTATCTTAGAGATATCCATACAATTTTTAATCCCTCAAGTAATTGGATTAATGGGATGATGTCATGTGGCAAAATCTTGCTACTCTAAATCCTTAAGGAGGTCCATACAAATTGAGTAGTTTATCAAGGTAAAAAAATAATAATAAAGAGCCACATGGGGTTGGTAGGCTTAAACACATAGTTTATGAGCACCCAATGAATTAAAGAGCACTAATTGGCACTCGATAGAGCTAGTTTTTAGATCACATGGTATCAAAGTTGATAGTGTAATGAGGGAGTGAGGAGCTACCATGTGGCAAAGACTCACCATAACTAAAGAAATGTTAGTTGTGTATCCAAAAAGGCATGAGCCTAAATTTGATAGATCATTTGGCTATCAAAATTTTCAAAATCCAAGTTTCAACTACATATAAGTGTAGATCATTTTCTCACCTAGAAATAATCAGGAATGTGGTGTAATTCAATGAAAGATTAAACAATGATACCTAATAAAAGTATAACATGTATGTTGAGATCATCACCAAAGGATATAAGATAAGGAAGAGTCTTAAATATTAAAGACAACATGAAAATACACAAAATGAAACATTGAAAGCAAAAATGGTATAATTAATTAAAACCCTCCAAGACAAGCAATCCTAAGAGACCCACAACCATATCATGACAAACTAAAACTTACAAATTGATCCATGTCCATTGAGAGATTAAATATTAATTACTTCATAACCAATGAGAGAGTGTGCCAAGTTGATAGATTTAAATCCAAATCAAGCACCACCATACCTTGAGGACAAAATCAAGCCCTTTAATTAATTTTGGTCATCCATATCTAATTATAAAGAGATTATGTATCTCAATTTCTAATGATCATTTAATTCCTTCAGATACATTCTCTATTGTAATCAATGACTTGTGGACCGCTTGTTGCCTATAAAATCCCATGTCTTACATTATAAAATGGTTTGCATTTTTAAGAATAATAATGATGCCAAAATTTTCTCTCCATAATCCCTTTACTACATGAACCTTACATTTTAATGAGAATTGAGTTCACCTCCCTACATTATTCTTGAATTCTATGTGCATTTTGTGATTTTTGATCTTTGTCTATAGATAAAATTCATCCCTTTCATTATTTTCCATTCCCATCACTTCTGTGTAGATCTTGGAATTCAATTTTAGGTTATATTTTATGTGTATTCAGGTCTGTGTAGGCTTTGAATATGGATAATCTTCATCCATTTCAAATTTATGATGTGTTCCCACACCTGAATACAAAATACTTATTCTTTTTGAATATTTATGGTGGAGTCTATGTGATACTATCTCATTCTTAGAAATATTTAGTATTTTTTTCAAACCCTATAGAGTGGCTCTATCTAGTCTTAGTACATCACCTTTTTTATGTTTTAGCATCCCCTTTGTCTCCCTTTTTCCCATAAAAAATGTTTTAGACTTTGGATTAGTTTTATATTTCCTTCCATCTCATTTAAGCCTACATGTTCATCATAAATCATGTGCATTTAGATCATGAGAAAGTCATCTTTCTCTAGAGGTTCATCTCAATGAGCATAAGTGTCCCATGTCTTTGGGGACCATATCATTATTCCAATGAGATAATTATTATAATTCAATGGGTGCATAGTTTGAGTGAAAATAGTTTCTAGCATGGTTAGTGGGACTATTTGGTGATCCTTACACCATCCATTCAATGATTTTGGTGTGTTCTTGAATACATACTACCATTCAAAGATCAAATATTTTGGTTAAGTAACCCAAGTGATACATAACCATGGTGACTCCAAAGATCAAATATATTGGTTAAGTATCCCAAGTGCTAAAAGTTTATCAAAGGTTAGTATTTAGGTGATATTATTGAACTTTTTGATTTTTTATAAGCAATCTAATCACTTGGTGATTCTGCTAGTATGTACTTATTATTTAAGAGGCATACCTAATTTTTTCATTATGATTGGAAAGATAGTTCAAAAAATTTATAGCTTGCTTAAATGATCTAACATGTCATATTACCCTAGGAATTGTCTCTTCCCATCATTTTGGTCCAATTACATTTTTTATGCCATCCTACCATCCATATCAGACTAAAAATGTTATTGGTTTTATCCCAAATATCCCTATCATAGAAGGTTATCATCCTTCTCATAGTGCTTACCTCCCTCACACCCTTGTTTAACATTCTTAATAGCTTACTCATGATCATAATAAGCCTCTTAAAGGATATGTTGATCCTAATTAGACCCCCAAAAATCATTAGTGATATATGGTTTGATTACCAAAAATAGATGAGGGGGGTTGATAGAGAGATAAAGTATACTAATCAATATATTAAGCTTGCTTACCTAGATTACATCCATCAAAAGGAGTTGAGTGAGAAATAAATACCTATTTAAGATTTTTTGGATAGGAAAATTTCAACCAAGGAGAAGGGATGAATAAATTGTTTATTTGGGTGCAAAATATTGAATGTCAATCAACCTCTTCTTTTATTTTTATTCTTGATTTCATACAAGTAGCTCCTATAACTCAAGCTCAACCCACTCAAAAGGAGGCTCCCACATTCAGGATCCTAAGTTTTAGAAGCCTCTATCCTTTGAAAGAGCCTATTCCTATGAAAACTTAGCCTATTATCCCTTAGGAATAACCCTCCCAAAAGACTCTTCTTCCTCAAGATCCTCAATCTTCTCAACCATGGCAACCCTTTTGGACTAAAGATCCTAATTTCATGATTCTAAACCTTTTTAAGTAAAATCCTCTCATGATATATCCAAATTAGGAAGAGTAAAGGATTGTATAATCTAAGCCAAGAAAGATTCAAAGTTTTAGGAATGATTCTTTAACCCCAAAGCTAATTCATGAGCAAGAGTAGCCCATAATGACGTATACTCCTATTTAACTAGTTGAGCCCTCTTACACTCCCACCATCTACCTTTCAAAAGAGGACCCATTATATGGAGAACATGTGAAGACCATCTAGGAGAAGAAGAGGATATTTTGAGAAAATATGGTGAGGAAATAGTTATTGGAAACCCTTTTTATTTCATTAAATCAGATGAGAGATCAAACCTCTACAAGAAAAAGATGAGTATGATCAGCTAGAGTAATAGAACAGTCAGTAAATTGATGAGGATGGAGAGGAATAATTTAGTATTGATGAGGAAAATATTTTTTTTAGTCAAGACAACATTTAGAATCATAATGATGAAGTTCTTTCTTGGATAAATGAGCTTCCATTTAGCATGGAAGAAGAGGATCAGTTTGGTTGGCATGGGTCTAATCTTGATGAAGAGGAAACATAGATTGAAATCAAGGACCTCACTCCTCATGTATAAAAAGAGTTGGAGGAATGTCTTCAATCAACCCTAGATATTATAATTCAAGATGTGGGAGACACTTCAACCCTTCCTAATGAAGATTCAATGCAAGGCTATTTCAAAGACAACTTAATTTCATCCCTTGAATCAAGCTCAATTTCTAATTTAGTTTAGAGGCAAGAAATCAACCTTGAAAATAACAAAGAAAAGTAGGAACAAGACTTATTTTTGGATGATTTATAGGAATTATGCACAAGCTTTGATGACAAACTATCATCCCTTCAAGAAGAAGTGCATGACTAGTAATAATGTCAAGTGGAAATGATCATGCTTCTAATTCAATCAATTTCACTTCAAGAGGAGCATCTCAAGCAATAGGATGATGGAGTGGTAGAAAACAAGTATGAGAGAAGGATTGATTATTCAAACCTTTTCTTAAAAAGTGGATGTCCTATGAGATACATGGCTCAGTTAGAATCTAAGAAGGAAAATACATCATAGGTTGTGCCTAATTTAGAGCACAAATCTGAGCATCAAGAAGGCCAAAATCAACTACTTATCCACTCTAGTACAAATTAATTTCTAGTCAAATTAGTTGGGTGGGTGAGTTTATTTTTATATGTATCCTTGGAGAAGTGATCCATAATTTCATTGAGCATTAAATTATTTTTACACTCTTTTTTGGCTATCCTCAAACATGAAAATAATTATGAATTGTTAATAAAGGGAAATTATTTTATATAATTAGTCAATTGATTTGTTTAGATGACTTTCTAGTTGGTTAGTTTAGGGTAGGTTAGGTTTTTTATTTTCCATAAGTACCTATGTGCACACCAATTTTTTTTGTTTTCTTTTCATTTGTTCATTTGGCATGGTTGTGTGTTCATTTATTTATTTTTTGGAGGTGTTCTCAGTTCAGGGATTAGCTCAGGTAGCAAATCTGAAGGCAAGGTAGAATTGGGATTTAGGGTAGATGGAATGGTGTTTAAAAGAGATCATAAAGAATTGATAAATTAAAGGAGTATATTATATACAAACCTTTAGAATATTTTCAAATTATTTTTTATCAATTCTTAGTTTTAGGATAATTAGTTGTATTAGGGTTGTGTTCTCATAATACGAGAAGTTGAGATGCTTTTATGACTCCATAGCCCAATGGATATATAAGGATACTAGATTCCTAATTAGAAGGCAAGTTAAAAATAAAGGTCACTATAATTTTTACCATTTTCAATCACCAAATAATAGTCCACATTAAATTTAGTTTAAAGCTTTGAATCACTCGTAGGCTTATCAAGCCTTAACTAATTTAGTGGGAAATTAAATGAGTGCGAGACTAGTCCCATTCGTGATTTAACACTTAATAATTTTAAGGAAATTAATATATTTATTATAATATTTGTGTAATTATTATCATCCTTCATGGTGAACATAGAGTTCTCTTGGAGCCTACAAGAGTCAAATAGTAAGAAGTGCTTTGACACTTAGTTAATTTTAGGATTTTTTCCCAATGATAGTTTTGGGGGGGAAGGCACTATGTTAAAATTTTCAAGTCCTAGGAAAAATATTTATGGGTTACCAAGTTGTAAGTATGTTAAGGCTCTGATCCTATCCTCCCAGTGCCACATGATATCCATTCATAGGTTCAATTGAGATTAGCCCCTTTTTAATGTGTCTTGACACTTAGTTTATTCTTTAAAATTTTGTTGAGTGCCACACATTACTCTTATGATGGTCTTGTTTTCACTCAATTTTTCACCATTGGAGAGGTATTTCAAGCCTCCTCTAAACTTAGTGGAACATGGGAATACCTCTAGGCTTGTGGGTTGACTATAGTAAAGATAAGCCTCTAAATTAAAGGGCTAGCTCCCTAGATATGTTCATTGTAGCTCATCACTTATAATACTTACTTGCTTGGGATGAAATTTGAAAGAGATTTAAATTAAAATACTATAATGAGGTGATGCACCAATTTTATCTCTACTATACTACCATTAACTTTTACTATGAAAGATGACTCACAAAACTAGCTTCAACATCCAATGTTTCTCTAACATAAGTATTTCAAACATGAAGGAGATATGAAATGTACTTCTCAAGTTGAATTAATAAGAGGTCTAATTGTAAACACTAATTTTATTACTTACAATTAGATATATACAAACACACTAACTACACCTTATGTGACCTATTAGAGAGTAAACTACTTGCATAAAACATGAATGAGTAAAGTGAACACAAGGATAGATGATTATCACTTATCATTCCACTATGCACTGCTTCACACACTAAAACAAGAAGTTATGAAATCAAAACCATATTTAAAATATTTATTCAAAGGCAAAAATATTATTCAAATAAGTATGGATTCACCATAATAGATGTTGATCTTATAAACTTAGCCAAAAGAGGTTACTTATATAGAGAATGGTAAAGAAAAAGAGAGGGGCATAGTACAGGAAGTTTGAAAAGTTTATATGAGTTAAAAATATATGGGGAGTCATTATATATTCAAAAAAAATCTAAAATTCCATGTGTCTCACTCCTAAATCAGTTATAACCCTCCAAGTGGTGTAGGGGTTACAAACTTGCCTGACACCTTGACTAGCTTCTTGAAAAATGTCCTTCTTTGCATGTAAGGGATGGAAAATGGACCTTCAAATCATGAATTATATAGTAATTGATCTAAAATAACTTATTTAACATATTTCATTACTTAATAAAATATTTTGATATACCATTCCATTATTTATATGTATAGGTGTCTTAACAGTCTTTATTTCCCATGCCCAGTTTAGTCCAAGTGGCCTAAAACTCAAGTGCATTTTGGTTCCTAGAACAACTCCCAATAATTTGTTTTGCTCCCTAAACCCTCACTAGGCCTAGTTTATTTTTAGCCCTAAGAACCTATAAACCTCCTTGTATATGGCATTTTACAAATGATCTTGACAAACTGATAGAGTATTATAGGACCCATTATGTATTTATTTGTCCATTTAAAATTTCATCTTGATAATCTGAGTCTATTCCCATTTTTTATGATTTTTTCTTTATTAAATTAGGCCTCCTTGCTTAGGGCCATATTTTATTGCTCCATACTTATTCTATGTATTTTAAATAACCAAAAAGAGTTTTATTAAATTTACATAGGATATAACCAATCTCCATATCAATTTTGAGGTCTTGGGGCCCTGTGGAAGTATGCAGACCAAGAAATGACCTTCCCACCTAGTCTCATTTTGAGCTTGTTTGAGACTGCCTTGGAAAATGAGCCTAGTTTGATATCTAGTAAAACTCCCAAATGTTTTTCCTTTAATATCTATTAAAAATATCAAATTACATCATCCAATGATTTGGAATCTCTCTCATTCTCATAACACCTATAAAACACCAAAAACATGCAAAAATAGGGTATTTGTAGCAATCTATACAAGTGATGTCAGCATCAAATTTCATGTGGTTAACCTATTTAAAGCATGAAAAAATTTCCAAGAGGTTTTGGGATCAAAATATGCCATTAGATGTGCATTTGAGGTCCTTTTTCCATGACTAGTCACTATTAGGGTTTAAGAGAGGTTTAAGACCTATTTGGGGTATTAATGATTGTTAATAAATAATAGATCATTAAATGACCTCCTTACACTTATAAAACCTTATTTATAGACTCATTCAACTATTCCAAAAGACTCAGACTCTCATGAAAATTTTTAGCAATGGTATGAGCATATAAAGTTGCTTTTTAGGTGGCTTGCTTAGTGTTTTTTTAGCATGAGATAGGTCTAAATCTAGTTTTGGGTTTCATAATTCATTAAGAATACTAAGAGAGACTCAAAAAAAATTAATACAACTCTATCCTTTATTCCACATTTTTTGGTATCCCTTTCTACCCTTCTATATGTTCATGGTATACTGGTTAGGGTGTTGGGGTTTAAGACCTATCTCCTTCTCTGCTAGCCCTCAAGGGAATCTAGATGGAAACATGGGATTTTTTGCCACATAAGAATGTATAAAGACCTCTATTGTGACCTTTCACTACCTCTATGACTATTTATGAGCTTTGAAAACTTGTTTTATTCCTTTGGAGTTCAAAGAGATCCCTTAGTCTCATGGTTTCCCTTTGCCAAAGGAGTGGTCAAGGTATGAGACAAAATAGTGAGTGCACCCACTATTTGTGTGACCTCAAAGAGACCATTTATGTCTTGTATAAATCATAAAATCTTTCAACCACCTTAGATATCTTATAAATGTTTCAATATACTACAAAGGTTTATGAAAATGCATTATATCAACTCAAACTCACCTTACAGTCATGTATGAATGGCATACATAGTCCACTAATACATGAGGTTTATGAGTTGAAATTAGATCATTTAGTCTATTTGAAACATCTTGATGATGGTAGCAGGAAATTAACATCATTTGAATGTATGAGTAAGTGTATCATGTCCTTCTATAAGCAAAGTACATATTTAAACTATTCTTATAGTTCATACAAGTCTATTGAATAAAAAGACACTTGTGGCCTTATTGGAGAGTACACATATTGTATCTTATCTTGACTTTTCTTCATTTCCAATGATGAAATACCATATCATAACTTCAAACCATGGTATATTACTGATAATTGATCCCATTTGACATTAAAACATGTAGTATATTGTTTTAAATACAAATTATGTCTCCCAAAAGCAAGCACACTTGAAGCATATAGAACAAAGACCAACTCAAACTAAAGAACATAAAATCCATGAAACTGATGGGTCTTCTATGAACAATGAAGTATATAGACCTTTGATAATGATCACCATGAATAGGAAACAAGTACTTGCAGTGGGATTTCTTGAAACATGTTGTACACCAAGGAATTATTCCTTGAAGTGAAAGAAACTCATAGAAATGAGTTAAATGATGAAACCACCATGAAAAAGAGATAAAATACATATAAAATTTTCCCTCAAATTTTTTTCTCTCAATATATTTCCGAACTAGAGAAATAAATGCAAAAATAGACCCCTCTTGGATGAATATACCATAATGACCTACTGTCACTCTTAATGATTCTTCATAATAATGTGACACCAATATGAAAAATAATTCCACTAATTTCAAGCTTACGTATACCCCTAATAATTTCCAAAGTTTTAGCTCTTAAGTCTCTCTATCTTGGCTATATCATTCAATGTAAATTTGCCTTCCTTATCTTATAAAGGTAGTAATGAAGGAAAAAAGGTGTTTGGAGTAT
Source organism: Torreya grandis (assembly GCA_037957365.1). NCBI lineage: Eukaryota > Viridiplantae > Streptophyta > Pinopsida > Cupressales > Taxaceae > Torreya > Torreya grandis. The sequence goes on along the minus strand of JARHVA010007236.1, from coordinate 645,944 downwards.
CAATTCAGACTTAAACTTGGTATAAATATATAAAATTATCTAAGGGATCCCAAAGGACACTTTAAAACTATTTTCAACTGAAAATTGATATTGCAAGGCCGTAGAAGTGCTTGAAAAGTGTCCTTTTGACAAGATTGGGCATTGAACTATAGGTGTTGTCAGATTTTGACTATTCCTAAATCTTATATGACCTTTTTATGACACCAAGGATGTTTATAATCTTTTTTAAATGTTATCTCATTGATATATCATGTCCAACTCATCTTTATGGGCCAAAAGGTGGCCAAAATGTGATTTTTTACATATAGAATCCAAATAAAGGTTAAAGTATGATAATATGATATAAATTACATCCAAATAATTTTTTTAAAAAACTTTAGACCATACTATAACTTTTACCATGTTTGAACATACAGGACCTTGAACTTGACCATAGTACTAGACAAGTGAACATAAGACCAAAACTTGGACAATGTTAAATAAGGACACATATGACCATATAAGATTATTTAAGACCACTTGGGACCATGAAAATACCATGAAAAACATTAGAAACTTCTATTAAGTCTCCCCCTATATGGGGTGACCAATTTTGACTTGGGGTCAAAATTTGGTCAATATTCTTAGTGATTCACAAGGGTAGCATGCCTTCAATGCTAATTGACTAGTATCCTTCTCCTTCTATAGGGATATAGAGTCACTCTTGTACTAAAATATAAAACTAATATGCCTTAAAAATATTTAAAACTTGGACAAAACACACAACAAGAAGGAAACACACACTATGCTTCAAGCATTTAGGGAAAATGCACACACAAGACACAAAGCAACACACTTAACCTAATATATATAGACCTCAAAACATGTTTAAGGTAGTGAAACACTTTCTCTTGATTCAACCAGGATAAAAAAAGATGTTCCTTTAGTCACAACTAATCCATGAGAGTAATTCACCATATGATGGATTCTTGTTTAAAAAAATTTGCTTGTAAAGATGATCAAAAGACTTACTAATCACATGACCTCTACTAGATGCAATTAAATCATTTGAAACTCCATAGAATAGTTCTCCAAGCTCTCTTTTATGACTATTTGATAGTGAAACCTACTTTTCCTCCTTCATGATCATTTATTTCTCTTCATTCTGCTTCTTAGGAGTCATGAAACCTTTGTCAACTTTACCTTCACCAAGAACATGATGCACTTGATGTCTAAAGCTTTCATGCTTATCTTCTTGCTACCCAAACATGTCTACAAGTGGATCAACATTAGAATACTACATAGGTTGCTCTTCAATCATAAAAACTTCTAACTTGGATTCATTTCTCTCTCCAAATATTAAATCATTATTGATAGTGATTGGATAATTCTCTTCATGATTTTTAGGTCCAAAAATAACCTCACTCTCAAGATCATTCTTATTTTGAGGAAGGGATGGATTACATAAGTCTTGTATTATGACATGAAACTATTGCCATAAATCATATTCTTCTTCATAGTTGTCACACTCATAAAATTCTTATTTTTGAGAAAGCATAATTGCATTGTATTTCTCACTATCATGATCTATCATACTTGGAGATTTATCATCATATTCCATATGAATAAGATAGTTACCCTAAATATCTTGTTTAAAATAATTACCAAGGATCACCTCATAATTTTCATCACCTTAATTATAAATGATGTATGTGCCAAGTTATATCCCTTTAATTAAAGTATAGGGATCATATTCGTATGTGTTAACACCATACTTATCTAGAAAGAGATCAGAGATACCTTCAAGTTTGGAAGATGCTCCATCATCTATGACATGTTTTTCTTCTTCCTGGATAGTACAATTCAAATTAGATCTCACTTCCACATATGGCTCAATGTGAAACTTCACCAAAGGCTATGTTATAATAGTCACCTTTGCTCTACACCTTATTCTAAAATCCAAGGAGGACTAATCATCTGAGATATATCCTCCTATCTTGGTAGTGAATTCCTTTGATAGACAAATATCAAAGTGTGTAAAAAGATCTACCACTACTATGTATTATAAGATTATAAAGCTTAGATATTCATGTAAGAATACCTCAAAAAAATTTATGATCCATACTAACTTAGCTATTGTCCCATAAAGATGAAATAGTCCCTTTTCATATGGATCATACTTCAAGCCCAACTTGTCTATAACTAGCTTGGGCATAACTGAGGTACTTGCCTCACTATCCACAATGTAATTATGGACTAGTTTGTCTCCCATAATGAGGGTAATATAAAAAGGTGTAGGAGTTTCATATTTGGTGTAGGGTTCAACAATACGAGTATGTGAATTATTGATGGATACACTACCATGCCTTGAGGGTTGAGCATTATATGGTTTGGGATAACTACTCTTGAAGTGATTGTTTTTGATTGAGCACATGGAATACTTACCAAAGAGATATATTAGTCTTTGTACTATTCAAAGGGTTAATGATATTCAAATAAGTAACACTCACCTTTCATTGCATCATTTTAGGTAATGAAGTGCCTTGAACTTGAGGCAATGAGGTAATTTGAGTTACCCTTCCCAATTTTTGATTTTGAAGAGGTGCAATAGGCTACCACATTTGCATTGACACCTTGTTACCTTGGAGGAATATTTTTTGAACTTGTATCAACATCTTGAAATATCCTAAATATCTCCTCTTTGACCCTATTTTGGTTTTAATTTAAATTATTTGGCTTAAGAGAAGTCTATATTCCACTTGAAAGTTTACCAAGCTCACTCCTTGATGACCATACTCTCCATTTGTTTCTACTTACATGAAACTATCATCTTCTATTGTTAATTGAGGAGTAGGCCCTCTTTGAGATGACAAAGCTTGTCCTTCACCCTCATTGGAATTCATATATTATCCTTTAGCTTTCCACTCTTCTCCTTGAACCAAGTTACTATGGACTGGAAACATGGATCTTGTGTTGGGAGTAGAATTTATATTATATGCATTAGGTGTCTCATGAAAATTAGGCTGACCTTGTTTCCTCCCTTGAAAATATTGTTGAAATGGGAATCTATTTTATTTTGGAGGGTAGAAATAGGGGTTGTGATGAGCTCCAAATTATTGATTTAGTTTCCTAATTTGATCTTCTAAAGCCTTATACTCTACTTACCAATCAATGGCATCATCTGATTTATTTAGAACAATAACTTTAGACTTGTGTAAATTTAAAAGTGGAGAAAGACTTAGAGAAGTATCAAACATTTTAGGAAAGATAGGCATTGCTAATTTTTTAGGGATCTTACCAGATTAGATCAAACCATTCTCATATCTAATAAATATGATATAGGCTTCATGAAAAGTGTACCCACCCATGGACTACAACACGACAACTATATCAATCCCAATATCTTTAAGGTATGTTGGGAAAATAAAATTTATAGGGGGAATCATGAGAGGTGGCAGCCTAATCCATGTTATTTGAAACCTCTCATTGAAGTCATGCATGGGTTTTTTAGGCCCTTTTTTGAATAACATTCAATTTATATATGAGTGATGTATGATCACTTATATATTCAACCTTTGAGTCAACAAATCTCCAAACTTGTCCCAAGTGGTGATACATCCTCTCAGTAATGTTCTGTACTAGTCAATGGAATTTTACATAAGAGACATGGAAAGTAATATGACTGCAATGTTAAATTTAGTGACATTATAGAAATTGTAGAAGTTGGATATGTCTCTAATATGCTCACTTGGGGTGATATGACCTTCCCAATTGATGGTGTGAAGACTCCTTATGGAGTTGGGAGGTATATCATCATAGTAATTAAGGTTTATAGGATTTAAAGTATTGAATGATGGGAAATCATGTTGTCTATCCATGTTATCTCCAACTCTTATTCACTCTCTTGCTCTTCAAATGTCAAGATAGGCTCAGGGTATTGAACTTCAAAAGGAAGTTTAGGTTAAGGGTTTGGATTTATGGGATGGTTAATTATAATATCAAATGACCTAGTAAGGACTATGAAGCATGAATAATAGGAATAATAAAAATTGGTTTGAAACCATATATTACCTTCATTAGAGTCACCAAATGCTACGTGAGGAACACTCATGTAGTTGTGATGTTGTCAAGACCAATATTCACCTTGACAAGATGTGTTTAAGACAATAGTCCCATTGGGCATGCTATAACTATTATCAATCAATTTTTCACCTTTTGAGAGGTAGTTCAAGGTTACTCCAAATTGAGTGGAACATGGGAATACATATAGCCTTGTGGGTTTCCTATAGTATAGGTAAACCTCTATAATAAAGGGTTAGCTCCCTAAATATGTTCACTATAGATCATCACCTCTACTACTTGCTTGCTTGGATGAAAAGGGAAAGAGATAAAATTAAATTACCTATTATAATGAGTTGATGTACCAATTTTATCTCCACTATACTAACTTAAATTTCACTATTAAATATGACTCAAAAAACTAGCTTCAATATCCAAGGTTTCTCTAACATAAGCACTTCAAACATGAAGGTGATATACAATGCACTTCTCAAGGTGAATGAACACGAGGTCTGATTTTAGACACTAATGTTATTAATACACTTAGAGATAGATAAAAACATTAACTAAACTTCATGTGACCTATTAGAAAGTTCAATACTTGCAAAAACCATGAAAGAGTAAAGTGAACACTAGGATAGATGATTATTCCACTATGCTACTTCACACACTTAAAAAAGAAGATATGAACTCAAAAATATATTTAAAATATTTATTAAAAGGAACAAATAGTTATAAAACCACTAGGGAATCACCATACCAAATGTGAATCTTACAAACCTAGCCAAAAGTGGTTGCTTATATAGATAATGGTGAAGGGAGAGAGAGAGAGAGAGAGAGAGAGAGAGAGAGAGAGAGAGAGAGAGAGAGAGAGAGAGAGAGAGAGAGAGAGAGGTGTAGTAGAGGAAGTTTGACAAGTGTCTATGAGTTAAAAATATAAAGGGAGTTATTATATAGTCCAAATATACCTAAAAGTACATGTGTCTCACTCTTGAATAAATTCTAACCCTTGAATTGATTTAGAATTTATAAACTTGCTTGACACCTTGACTATATTCTTGAAAACTACCTTTATTTGCATGAAAGGGATGAAAAATGGACCTTATAATCATGAATTAACCATGAAATGATCTAAAAAAACTCATTGAACATCTTTAATGCATTAATAAACTCCTTTGACCTTCCATTCCATCAATTATATGCATAAGTGTCTTGAAAATCTTCATTTCCCATGCCTTATTTGGTCCAAGTGGCCTAAAACTCAAGTTCATATTATTCAACTTGTATAAACTCCATGAATAGTATTAAAATATGTTATAAGGTCTGAAACACACCATTTTGGTTCCTATAAAAACTCCTAAGAATTCATTTTTATCCCTAAGTCCTTATTAGGCTTAGTTTCCTTATAGCCTTAAAAACCTATAAACCTCCTTGTGTATGGAGTTGTATAGATTATATTGACAAATTAAGGGAATATTATAGGACCCATTATGGATTTATTGATTCATTTAAAATTTAATCTGAGTGTAATCCGATTTTGTATGCCTTTCTCTTGAATTAGGCTTCAATTAGGCCTCTTTGATTAAGACCTTATTTTATTGCTCTAGAATTTTTACACGCATGTGAAATCACACAAAATAATGTGATTCACTTTAAATAGGATATAACCAATCTCCATGTTAATTTTGAGGTCCTGAGGCCCTATAGAAGTATGCAAACCAAGAAATGGCCTTATCACCTAGTCTCATTTTGAGCTTGTTTGAGATTGCCTTGGAAAATGGGCCTAGTTTGATCTCCTCCAAAATATCTAGTGAATTTTATTGGAATTTAATATATATTAAAATTCCTAAAGGACTAAAAAAATAATAGGTAATCTCTCCTCTTCCTAGAACACCAAAAAAACACCAAAAACATGTAAATACATGGTATTTGAAGCAATCTCTACAAGTAACATCAGCATCAAAGTTAATTTGGTTAACCTAATTGGAGTATTAAATAATATACAAGAGTTTTTAAGATTAAAATATGTCATTATATGTGCATTTTAGGTCCTTTTCCATGACTGGTCACTATTAGGGTTTAAGAGAGGTTTAAGACCTATTGGGGGTCTTAGTTATTATTCATAAAGAGTAGATCATTAAATGATATCCTTACACTTATAAACCTTCTTTATATAATTATTCAACTATTCCAAAAGGATATGAATCCCACGAAAAGTGTGATTAATAGTATGAGCATCTAAAGTTGTTCTTCAGGTGGCTTGCTTGGTGTTACTTGAGTGTGAGATAGGCCTATATTTGGTTTTGGGTTTCATAAGTCATTGCCACTACTAGGAGAGGCTCAAACACCTCTAAAAAAACTCTCTTCATGATTCCACATGTTTATTATCCCTTGTTATCCATTTGTATGTTTATGGTGTTGGAAGTATCTACTGACAGGGGGGTGAATCAGTTGCTCAAAATCTCATAATCAATTCCATTTTATTCTAATGAAACAAACACTTAAGCATAACATAAACAAATCAACACATAATCAAGATCAAGAGAAATAAACACAAGTACACCTCATCTATGTGGGAAAACCTCATGGGGGATAAATCCACCCTCAAGCCTATAACTAATGGACTACCTATCCTATAAAGATATTAGAAACATAAGACTTTTAGACCAGCATCAACTGATCAAGGAGCACCCACCCCTCAATTTAGTACAATACCTACTAGACCTTTAGCTAACTCCAACTAGCAAGGACGATACAACCCCATAGGTGATTAAGCACCCACTTAAACACCTCATATCTAATGTCCACCATTGTTTTAATATCTTCTACATCTGATGATTACCTTCTCTTGCTCTAACACCTTCAAACCTACTTCTCTTCTCTAGGTAGGCACTCCTAACTCATTCACTCAACCAAGTCACCCTTTAGACTGTTAGCTATAATGACTTATTATATCATGAACCTAATTAAATAAACATGAATAATCCTCTTCACCATATTATGGTCCTCAATTACCTATATTTTCTTCTTGATTGATCTTTTTCCTTCGCTTTTGTCCACACACCCTCTACACCTCAAATAGGCCAATTAAGCCTAGTATATATACCATACTCTCATCTAACCCATATTGGTTAGCCAAGATGATTTCAATGCTTGATATATATTTGAAATATATCTTCATACACATTATATGTAAGATCCATACACTCCTAAGGTTGGTCATTTACTGTAAGACCCAAAATACCAAATAGGTCTAATAAAGACCTAAATGAATTAGGCCTACAAACCAACATGTTACACACTAGATTCCTTGGTCCACCTTTAGCATTAATAAATGAATTAAAAATAAAAATAAAAAAAATCCTATAATATATTATTTATCACTCTTACATGGTCCCAAAACAATTAGAACATCAATTCATACGTTAAACCAAGCCATTCTAACCTACTCACCAATAGGCCTAGAAACACAGAAAACACTGCCTTCTAGAACTAAAGTACATAGATGATTTTCTCAAAAAAATATTTAAAAATAAAATTAATAGGTCCTCCATGACCTAAAAAACATTAATAAATCTATTAGTCGCCATCACATAAGCAAAACAACTTCAAATAAACTCTCTCAAGATAACCACTCAAACTGGTCATACTCAGTCAAAGTATAGTCATAAGAATCTTATCTCTTGTAAATGAACGGATGCTCTCAACAATCCTAAATCACATTAGTGTATTATATAAGTATTATATATCAATGTATAAAGTTTTTTTTTTGTGTTCTATCAACATTCATTGCTCTTAAAACCTAATAACTTTAATTTCTATTTCACTGTCTTAACATAGTCTAACAAACCAATTTGGATTTCACATTTCAACACCTCACACTGAATCAAAAGCTTCAAAAAATATTGAGTGGATCAATAATATATTTAAAAACACTGATATGTTTATTTTATTCACCAAAATTTGTCATAAGACATTAAACACTTCACTTTCCTCGGCATGCATTTAGTAATCATCTTGACCCAAAACATAGTCATGATGAACATGAATCCTATCTCATGTAAGGTTACTTAAAATATATTATAATGAATTTAAAATGTCATAATAAATTCTTATAAAATATTCCAATACAATATTCATATGATTAAATGGCCACTTTTCTACTACAAACCATTCTCACTATCATGGATTCTATTGTCTTATCTTACATAGACTAGTCATTTTGTGAGCTCCTTATAGCTAGTTTATGAGCACAATAAACACTTATAATTAAGAAAACTATGAGGTATAGGTATTTAAATAAGAACCCAAACCATTTTTTCCATCCCTAAACACCTAAAATCAATCCCTAAATAGGTTCTCACTCTGACTGGTGTTTTGTCACTAGTTTCACTATCTAGTAGATTAGCAATATGGAAACTTTATTGACTTAGATAATTGACAAAAAGAACATAAATTTACAAACTTACTCCATATAACTTATTAATAATTATTTATCCTTAATATCCAAAGACTTTCATGCATTGACTTAATAAACCTTGCTTGTAGTACCAAAATCTTTAGAAACAAGAATATTTTGGTTCCTTATACTCACTACCCTAACACACAACTACCACCTAGAGATGCCTACACGAGTCTTATATAACTTCAAGTATTCAAACTTTTTCAACCAATCCATTTTTTCTATATCCAACAAGCTTTCTCCAATCGGGTCTAAGACTAGGGTTTTAGACCATAAAATACCTACTTACCTTCTTAACAATTATTCATAAATAATAGGACCTTAATCAATGTAATAATGTTTGGAAATAATTTTTAGGAACCATTTACAACTTATACAAATTTTTTAGGTCCCCATGAAAAGTATACATTAGCTAATGAATGTGAGAACTTTCCTCTCAAGCTCAAAATGTACCATTCGAGCACCCTCTAAAGCACATGAAGACTTTTCTTGATTTTATTTTCCTACTCAAGGATTGAAACTTTTTAAACACACTTTAAAAAACCTAATATACCATATTTCACATTCAAATAATATCTATTAACTTGAAATCTTATCAGACTGCTCATAAGGACCTCACTAGCCCACTTTGCCTACTAGGCCTAGAACCACTAGGCCAACTTGTCTCTTATAATTACTTGGAAACTTATCCACTAAGATCATATAATATTATAAATATTAAATCTACTCATATTAATCTCTATAACCAATAACCATGAATAAAAAAATACATATACTTCTTACCTCATCAGGTAACCTAGCAAGGTCAAGCACACAAGGCATAGGATGACTTGCACTCCATCTAAAGATCACTTGGAAGGACTAAAATTATTCTCTCAACCACATGGAAATACCATGTAATCTCTACATGCTCCATGACATCCTCATAAACCTCCATATGACCAATTTTTCCCACAAGCTCTCACTAGCAACTAAGACTAAACTAAGCACTAAGAGCATGCATATTAGACCAAGAGCACTCTCATACCACTTTTTCATCACCAATTTCACTTTAAATAAATGAAAAAACATCACTACCACCATTATACCAATAATATCCCCCCTTTGTAATTAATGGAAACACCTCATTTACTTATCTCCCCCTTTGCCAAAATGACAAAGTGGACTCTTCTACCAAACAAGCTCTTTTGTCTTTAATCAAGCAATTTAGAGAGATGAAATAATAACACAACCAAGAGCACATAAATTTATTTCTCATCATTTTAAACTTAGAGCACACCAATTATCAACATTAGATCACAAATAAACCATAGTGCTCCCCCTTAGACCAAGCTCCTTTTAAGAACCAACTCAGGTCATAGCTTCACAAAACCTATAAGATCCTTAGACCTGACCACTAGGGAAATAAATATCCCTCTCAGATCACTATCACTTGAGGATCATTGAACTAATATCCCCCTTTTTATATCATCAACTTAGACAATAATATGAGCACCAAAGCATCATACAAACTCATTTACCATCATTCTCAAGGCACCATATAGAACAACAGATATACTCCAAGCATAGAATAATACCTATAACACACTTATAATAGGCCAGCATGCTCATATAAAACAAAAAAAATCTACCCTATTTTGGAAAAATTTCTCAAAAATCTTCATTTTCTTTACTAGGCCTACTTAGACCTCTTGTAGCCCTGTCTGACTACTAAAAACCTCATAATTTTCTGCACTTACAACTTCAAGCCATGAAAATCCATATCTAAATTCCACTACCATTCCCCCTTAGACATGACAAGAATAAGCCTCCAAATCATCCTCCTTAGCATACTTCCTTATTTAGTCTTTTAGCCAATTGGGTCTCCTAGAAGACAAAAATTTGAATAACTTGAAATATGCTCACCTTTAGACCACTTTAAGACTTTTTCCAACAACCCATTTGTCCCATTCAACTAATTTGCAACTTTAAAAACTTAAATCCAAATAATGACCACTTTTTTAATCATGCCTAAATGACTAGGCCTTCAAAGTAAAATTTGGTCAAAAGTCAAACTTCAGTGAACACTTCCCCCTAAGATAGATGCCACACCTGGAGACCACCAAAAATAACTTCCACGCCAAATTTCAATCTTCCACACCTTTGGGAACATTGACTTCCTTTAAGCCACCAAATACATGCTTTTGAGAAGAGAAGTCAGTGACCACTCAAAATGTTCCACTTAACATAAAAATATTCATCAACCTATGAAACCATCTCGAACATGTCTTAAATACATGTGTAGACCTTCCTAAAAAAAATTTAATGACACATCTTCATTCTTCAAGTGACCCTTAAAACCAAGCAATCTATGTATATAGGCTCATTATCTACAACATGCACCTTGACCAAATGGTCAAAATCACATTTGAGCATCTTATAAACATCTCCAAGCCATCTTCCCTCTTTTGAAATGACAAAACCAACATGAATCACTCATTATCAAAATTCTATCCACCTTAGAACACTATATGAACTATCTTTGCACCTTTTAGGCAGTCATCACTACAAAAAATGGTCAACTCAAACTTTTAACCATAAAGCACACATTAGGTACATAAATACCTCAAACCACCTAGTAATGACTCATGGAAATTTTATTCAAGACCTCATACAAACCACTTATTTCATCTCCTTCAAATCACTACTCACCCAAGGCATCAAAATATGATCAAAAGAATATTTTAGGACTAGGAGACCTAAGCACACTTCCTAAAGAATTCACATGCTTCACCACATAAAGAAATATCTCATGGAGGAAAAAAAGAGATCTCTAATACCTAAACCGTTTATCTTTTAGACACCATAAGTCATTATGGCTAAGAACTATTCAAAGCACTTCATGGAAACACATAGTCATATAATTCTGTGTATACACCTACTATCTATTAGTCATCTGATAAAAATACTCAACATAAGATACCACAATAAGAAAACTCATGCTACATGACCTTAAGGTAATAATCAGCCTCTTAGTCCATTTATCTCTTCATGAAATCCCTTCAAATTGACTCAGAGTATCAACCTCACCCTAATAGTTAAGACCCTATTAGGAAAACTCAAAAATTATAGCATCTTTAGATATGTAACAAAGACCAAACAAAATACTTACAAGAATTTAATGATCCTCATATCATTATCCATTTCTAAAACATCTCATCTATAAGGCACAAACCCAAAGGTAACTCTTGAAACAACATTCTTCAACCTCTATAATAAGCATACTTAGAACCCTGACAAGAAACTAAGAACTATCAACCTCAAATTACTCAAACTTTCTTCATGATTCCATCACACTCCTCTATGACCTTATGAGGTCACCTTTACAACAAAGAAACATGACACTCACTATAAAACCTTCAATATCACTTTCTAACAATCTACTTCAATCTCACAAGCAATCTTGTGAAGCTATAATAATAAGAAACATCTTCAAAACCTCTATGACTTGAGAACACTATCATACAATTTGATCAGTCATCTTGAGATTTTAAGGTCACTAATCAACTTATCAAGTCACATTAGTCTTGTCATATACTTTGTTTCCATTTTTTATGAGTCTTCTCCATGCAGAGGTATCTATAAGCCATTCCCTCTTAATTAGAAAGATTCATTATCTATTATATCCTCATTAATTATTATGAAGACCAATGGTCTTCTTCATAATTCATAGCTTGTATTGATAGATGATCAATTTATCCTTTAATTATAGACCTCTGCCTTTCAAGACACTTGTACATATTTGTACCTATCATGCTTGCTGGCCAAAAGACCATATTCAATAATCCCTACCATACAACTTAGGTTTGTTCTTGGATTTGGATTTATTATAATCTTTCTTATTTAAACTTGCTAGTGCCAACATCCAGACCTCTATTTAGACTTCAACTTTGATCTTCACAAACTTATCCATTAATGAAGATAAGAACATTATCTTCATCATACCTTAAGATACTTAGGATCACTTGTAGGCTATCAAGACTCCTTCAAAGGTATTTCTATAATACCAATTTTTGGAAGTATCTATTGAGAGGGGGGTGAATTAGTTACTCAACATCTCATAATCAATTCCATTTTATTCTAATGAAGCAAACACTTAAGCATAACATAAACACATCAACACATAAGCAAGATCAAGAGAAATCAACACAAGTACACCTCATCTATATAGGAAACCCTCATGGGGGATAAAACCCACTCTCAAGCCTTAAAAAAATGGACTAATTGTCTTATAAATATATCACAAACATGAGACTTTTATACCAGCATCCAATAATCTAAGAGCACCCACCTCTCAATTTTGTCCAGTACCTACTAGACCTTTAGGTAGCTCCAACTAGCAAGGAAGTTACAATACATTAGGTGAATAATTACCCACTAAACCACCTAAAATATAATATCCACCAATGTTCTAATGTTTTCTACATCTAATGATGACCTTCTCTTGTTCTAACACCTTAAAACCTGATTTCCTTCTCTAGGTAGGCACTCCTAGCTCATTCACCCAACCAAGTCACCCTTTAGACTGTTAGGTCTAATGACTTGTTAGCTCATGAACCTGATCAGATAAAAATGACTAATCCTCTTCACCCTATAATTATCCTCAATGACCTATCTTTACTCCTTGATTGATTTTTTTCCTTCGCTTTTGTCTACACAAACTCTACACCTCAAATAGGCCAATTATGCCTAGTATATATACCATACTCTCATCTAACCCATCTTGGTTAGCCAAGATGATTTCCATGGTTGATATATATTTTACATAGATCCTCATATACATTATATTTAATATACATACACTCTTTAGGTCAGTCATTTCCCTTAAGACCCAAAACACCAAATAGGTCTTATAGGGACCTAAATAAATTAGGCCTGCAAACCAACACATTACACCTTAGATTACATAGTCCACCTTCAGCCTTCATTAATGAATGAAACACATAAAAGATACCTAAAATATATTATTTATCACTCCTACATGGGTCCAAAACACTTGGAACACCAATTCATACCTTGAACCAAGCCATTCTAGCCTACTCACTAGTAGGCCTAGAAATATTTAAAAAATTGTCTTCTAGAACTAAAGTACACAAATGATTTTCTCAAACAACCTCCTTAAAAAATAAAATGAATATGTCTTTCATGACCTCAAAAACAACTTCAAACCAACTCTCTCAAGATGACCACTCAGACTGGTCATACTCAATCAAAGTACAGTCATATAAAAGCTTATCTCTTGTACATGAAATGATGATTTTAAAACTCCTAAATCACATGAGTGTATTATTTTAATCTTCTAGGTCAAGATCCAAATGTTGGTTTAAATTTTATATCAATATTCACTATTACTATAGACCAATCACTCAGGTTTCTATCTCACTGTCCTAACACAGTCTGACAAGCCAATTTGGCTTTCACATTTCAACACCTCACATTGACTCACTAGCTTCCAAAAATATTGAGTAGATAAATAATATATTTAAAAACATCAATATGTTCATTTTATTAACCACCATTTTTCATAATACCTTAAACACTTCACTTTCCTCAGCATGCATGTAGTAATCATCTTGACCCAAAAACACAATCATGTTGAACATGACTTCTAACTCTTGTAAGGTCACTTCCAAGTTATTATAATGCATGTAAAATGTCATAATAACTTATTATATAATATTCCAATAAAATATTCATATGATTCAATGCCACTTTTCCACTGCAAACCATTCTCACTGTAATGGATTTCACTATCTTTTCTTACACAAACTAGTCATTTTGTGAGCTCCTTATAGCTAGTTTATGAGCACCATCAACACTTAAAAATATGTGAAATAGGAGGGATAGGTCTTGAAAGAATACCCCAAACCATTTTTTACATCCCTTAACACCTGAAATCAATCCCTAAATAGGTTCTCAATTTGACTACCTTTTTGTCACTATTTCCACTATCTGGTAGATTAGTGATAGGGTAAGTTTATTGACTTAGATAATTGAAATAGAGCACATAAAATGAAAATTTTACTCCATATTCATAAATAAAAATTCATAAACTTCAATATACAATGACTCTTATGTGTTGACTCAGTCAACCCTACCTGTAGTACAAAAATATTTAGAAATAAGCATATTTTTGTACCTTTTACTCACTATCCTGACACACCACTACCACTTGGAGATGCCTAGATGAGTCCTCTATACCTTATAGTATTAAAAATTTGTCCAACAACCAATTATGGTCTATATAAAACAATATTTATCCAATTGGGTCTAAGACTAGGGTTTCAGAGCATAAAAAATATACTTGCCTTCTTAACAATCATTCATAAAGAATAGGACTTTAATCAATGAACTAATATTTATAAATCCTTATTAGGAACCATATCCACCTTATCAAAAAGGCTCAAGTCCCCATGAAAATTATATATGAGCTAATGAACATGAGAAATTTCCTCTTAAGCTCAAAATGTACCATTAGAGCAGCCTCTAAAGCACTCAAAGACTTTTCTTGACTTTCTCTCCCTCTTCAGGGCCTAAAACTTGGTCAAAACACTTTAACAACCTTGAAATACCATATTTCATGTTCACATCAGATCTATCAACTTGAAATATTATCATGACTACTCATAAGGACCTCACTAGCCCACCTTTCGTACTAGGCCTAGAACCACTAGGGCCAACTTGTCTCTTGAAAGTACTTGGAAACCTTATGCACTAAGATCATATCATATTATACATCTTCAATCCACTCATATTAATTACTAGAACCAAAAACTAAGAATACAAAAAAGTCATATACTTTTTACCTCATAAGGCAACCTAGCAAGGTCAAGCACACAAGGCATAAAATGACTTGCACTCCACCTAAAAACCAGCTGGAAGGACTCTAATTATTATCTCAATCACATTTACATAACATATAATCTCTCTCCATGCTCCATTAAATCCTCACAAACCTCCATATGACTAACTACTCCCACAAGCTCTCACTAACAACCAAAACTGAATTGAGCACTAAGATCACGCATATTATACCAAGAGAACTCTCATACCACTTTGTCATCACTAATTACACTTGAAATAAATTAAAACACATCACTTCCACCAATTTCCAAACATATGGTATACTAGTTAGGGTGTTGGGGTTTAAGACCTATTGTAGACACTAGAAAACTACACACTTATAGTTTTTTATGCTTAAATGCCTTGAAGATCCCCTAATACTTTCTTAAACCTTCCCAAAACCCCTCTTAACCAACCAAATCACTATTTTCCTAGTCGAAAATATCATTCAAACTCACTATTTAAAAGTAGTATTCACTGTCACTATTCACTATGGAACCCACTATCACTATTCATGATGACATGGCAAGTGACATGGAATGTGACATGTCAAGTGACATGGGAGGTTATTTGGGAAGTGATATGTAAAATTACATGGCTTAGAAGTGACGTGGCTTCATGTGGGAAATCATACCCTACTTGGGACCCTTCCTAAAGTGCTTGATGACCTAATTCAAGCAATCACAAGGACAACCCATGAAATGTGGTAAATTTTTCCTTAAGGAATAATTATTCAACATGTATTTTTTTCTTTCCACATGAAATTAGACTTTAAAATAGATACCTACCTCTTTAATAATTTGGAAAAGATAAAGATCATCCATTTTTGACTTTTTATCTCAAATGGAGGCTCACCAACCCAAATGGGAGATTTTTCAACCCACATGGGAATCCCCACCAACCTCACCTTAGAATTTTCATCCCCCACATGGAAAATTGTGCCACATTTGGTGTGCCACCCCTTTAAGTGATTTTTTGAAAGCAAGAAAGGATGGTAAAAATTCTTTAAGTCTCATTCAAACCCATGTGCATGATTTCCATTCAAACATGGAGACTCACCAACCCACATGGGAATCTTCACCAACCTCACCTTGACTAAATCATGAGCCCACTTGGAGAAATTTGAATTTATTCAATATTCCTCTTTTTTTTGGAATGTTTCTTCACACAAAAATGTTATAAATACCCCCCTCTCCTTCACCCAAGGTTAAGTGGCAAGTTAGTCTTTTGTTCTTAGCATATTTCTATAGGTTTTTGGAGAAGGTAATCATCTTACAGGTCATCATCAGCTTGGAGAAAAGAGATCAAGCAACAAAACTCTATCAAAATATTCAACAAGCCATCCTCAATCCATCTTCAACAAACATCAAGGTAATTTGTATTGTTTTGCAAATTCAATTTCTTCTTTCTTAACCCTCTTTAGCCTCTTCTTTCTTGACCACAAAACCATAACCCATTTTGCCTTATTATTCTCCTTTCACCCCTTTTCCTCTTTACCCTTAACCTCTTCTTTCCCTTTATTTCATTTACCCATTATCCTCCTCACCATTTATCCCTTTATCCCCTTTTACCTCCTTTCTTTCTCATCCATTTACCTATTCACAATTTATCCCTTTTGATTTATTTATTTCTTACCCTTTTTACCAATTTGAACATTAAAAAACCTTAACCAAAACTTTATCCCTTGTCACAAGACAAACCAAACCATTTTCAAACCCAAAACCATAACCTTGCCTTCACCAATTTTCAGCATTAGTATAATAAAACTAGTTGCTTCACTTTGATTAATTTATCAAAGCATTTAACTTTATTGTCTCAAATTTAGTTAATTTATATTTTTAATATCATTAATTTTTTATTTTTATGCAAAATCCTTTTATTTCATCATTTCAACTTAAGTGTTTAAAGCAAGTGGATTGATAGCCTCCTAGAAAGTTGTTGCTTCTAGGATCTAGATCATGCTAGGTAATCCAACCATTTAATTTTCTAACAAACAAGTTTATTTTAGTGTTTTATTATTTTTAGGTCATCCTCCCAATCCAAATAAGATCTCCCCACAATCACTTGGATTCAACACATGCATTTTTAATAGGTTTTTCTACACACCCCTTATCACTAGTTTCTTTCTTTTCAAAGAATTAAGAAAAGCAAAAAAAATAGAGAGAAACATTTTAGCACACCTGGTGGGACCCTTGATTTTTATTGGGTCCATTAGTTGTATTAAGACATTTATAAATTCATTAGTGAAAATTTAATTTTATTGTATTAGTGAAAAAAAATTCATTTAGTTACATTAGTAAAGAAAAAAAATCATTTAATTACATTTTCAATTGCATGTTTAGTTGCATATTTACTTACATTCTTAGTTGCATACTTTCTTGCAATCTTAGTTGCATTTTTAGTTTCATTTTTAATAAAATTGAGTTTTCTTTTCTTTCTTTAAAAAAAAATAAGTTTTAGTTGCATTTTTAGAAAATGTAAAGTTTATTTTCCTTGAATCTTTAAAAGAAATAAAAATAACAATCATCCTAGTATTGAGACTTCCATTTTCATCTTTCATTTAGATTGCATTTATATATTTTGTATGCATTTAAATAAATCTGAAATTTTATTTTGGGTTTAAAATAAACACTTTTCCTCCATTAAATTGCTTGTTGATCTTAGCTCATCTAGTAACTAGGAGGAATGGTAATTTTATCATAGATTTCATTTGTATTCACACACCAATCCAAACTACTGAATAATCAACACATCAAAACAATAATTAAGACAAGGATTGACTAGGATTTCATCACTTGGTGGTAACCTTAACCCCTCTTGACTATCCCACATGGATTTCACTACCAAGGGGATAACTAACTCAGCTCTCTAGTTGAGTATAAACTCTAGACTTGATATATCTTGGCTAAGAACTTGACACCCTTAACGTTGTGGGATTGTGAAGTGAGGGGGTAGACCCCAATACCAAGCCACATACTGAATTCAACATAGATATTTCTTTTGATCACCTAAACAACCTGAAACCAACTATAGCTTGCCTTTCTAGTACCCATATCAAACTAACTTCCCCTCCATAGTCTTTAAGGCATAAGCCAAAAGTGATTTAAAATTAATCCTAGGATAAATGCATTTATAGTGTTTGTGTTGATTGCTTTGAAATATTTTTGGTTGATTCTTGTTTCATTTGAGAGCTTCACCTTTTCATTCATTATTTTCTCATATGGTCACTACTAGACAATAACCTAGAAATCAAGTTAATCAACCCCCATCTTCTTTTATAGCTATGGAGTATACCTCAAACATTAAGATTTCCCCTCATGTTGAGAGTTCTCCTCCTCCCTCTCCTTCTAGGGTCCCAATCTTATATAAAGGGGATCCTAACTTTGATACCTTCCTTGATAATAATTAGGTGGATTTACAACATTACCTTAATACCATGCCACATTGTACCCCTTTTGCTTTGGTTTCCTCTATCGAACCCCCTCTTGGCATGCCACCCCACCTTATGGTGGGTACCACTTCAACCCAACCATTTTTTACCCACACATCTTCCAACATCCCATACACCTAAATCCAAACCAATATTTCACCCCTAACCAAACACCTCCTATCATACCCCAAGTGGGTTCAACCCTACCCTTAGTCACCTACACCCCACCTACTATGGCATTATCATCCACTCCTACTTCTATCCTCCCTTTGGTAGTAACCAATACCTCAACCACAACCCAATCTCAAAATCTAGTGCTCTCCATACCATAAACACTTCCCCCTATAAACACTTCGGTCACTACCCACCTTCAACCAACTAACCCACTAACCACTTTGATGACACACATAAACCCCCCAACCTCGACCTTCTAATATGTGCTCATGCAATCTTATCAATATATTCCTAACACACAAGTATATATACCTTCACCTTCCACCCAACCTTATGTGACCTCACACACACACACATAACATCATCCCAACCATACACTAGTTATTTCCATGTCACCCAACCCCAACAAAATGTGTCATATACCTATCCAACCCAACAACCCCAAATGGACTTGGTCAAGATGATAATGGAGAAGATGACTACCCTTGAGTCATCCATCTCAGGGTCACATAACCTTATCTCTTATGACAAATTTTTAATAAACCCATCCATCCATATATACCTCTCCAACCATATCCTTTACAATGAGAATTGCCAAAATTTTCTAAATTTCAAAGTAAGGAGGACCCTCAACAATATTTAAGAGCATTTGGGCATGCATGTTACTTGATTGCCCATGATGACTCTCTCCTTTGTACCTTTCCTATGTCCTTATCTAGATCACCATTGGATTGGTATAGTTCCATCCCAAAACACACCATCTTCTCCTTTGCCCAACTAGCCCAAATTTTTTTGGATCACTTTTCGATCAATAAATCTAAGAAAGTTTATATTACCAACCTCTACTCCATTATAAAATTTGAAGATGAATCTATTACCAATTTTGCGGCTCATTAGAGGAGCCTAATCAACCAAATTTATTTTTCATTGACTCAACCTAAGCTTATAGAACTCTTTGCTTGGACATATGTAAAACACATTCATCCACATTGTGTGTCCAAAGCTTGTGGACATTTGATGAATATTTTACCATGGATTACAAAATAGAGAATAGAGCCATTGATGAGGGAAGATTAAATTTGAAGAACAAAAATGAAACTCATAAAACCAATGAGCCCTCTCCTTCCAAACTAAAAAACATAACCAATACCAAATCTAAGATCAAATCCACCACCAATGCTATTGTCCTTAAAGCCATACCTCCACCAGCTACCAACCAATAGAACCCAAAGAACCAAACCTCCAACCCCTTCAAATATCTAAACTAAAACCAAATGAACCAAAATTAGGATAACCATAAGCCATTAACTCCACATGGGAAGCCTTATCCTTCCATTTTGGAAAAGTTACTAAAATCCAAAATCATCCAAATTTCACCAACTAAACCACCCCAATAGTTTGGTACTTCTCATCCCATCTTGATTGGTATAATGAGAATGACCATTGTGCTTTTCACTGAGTCATGGGACATGACATCAAAAGATGCAATACCTTTAAATACCTTATCCAATCCCTCATTAACAAGGGGGAGCTCACATTGAACAATCCTAATATGCCATGAAACCAAGACCTTAACATATTATAAATAAATTTCCCTAATCATGCTCTTTCTATCCCTCATCATGAAAATAAACCTAGACCATATCATGAGGCACATACTATTAATGGGGTTACTAGTGAACCTATTGATGAAGAAAATGTTACCTCAACCACTTCTTTCCCCATTCCCCTATTGGAATAAAAAACTTTGCCTTCTATTCCTTTGGACACCCAAATAAAGGAAGCAACCATATACACACCTCCATTGGAGGATACCACACCTGCCTCCCCTTTCTCAGAACCATCCACCCCTTCTTTGGAATTTATCTCAAAAGAGAAGATGACTCCATCTACCCAACCTCTAATTACAAAACCTTATATCAAACGTCAAGATAAAGCTAAGGGAACAAAACTATAACTTCTAAACCCTTCTTTGATAGACCAACCTAGCCCCTCTAAAATAACTAAAACCTCCACCCAACAAACCAAAACCCCTTCCAAATTGATTCACCCTCAAACATCTAAACCCACAAAGATAACTAAAGTGACCAAATCCCCTCCAAAACCAATAACTAAAATAACCAAAGATGTAAAATCACTAAAGGGCCCAAAACCTTGGATTTTACCTCCCTCAACCATGACCTCCATTATGGCTCCCCATCCCTCTACCTTAAACACAAAATCCACCATTTTTACCAAAACCCCACCACCTTTATTGGTCACACCTTCATACTTGCTCTCTAAAGTAACTTTCCCCACTACACCAATAATCCATAAGTTACCTACCTTACCATTTTTTTCCTCTAGCTCATCAACCACCTTACCCAAACCAAAACCATCAACCAAGTATACCACATTACCCAAGATACCTATCACCAAACCCATATCCCCACAAATTTCTACTTCAACACCCAAAATAAAAACCACTAAACCTTTACCACCTTTAGCTAAATCTTACTTGACCACCCTCCAATGGTTATTATAAACTTATTCCTTGAGCTTACCGCCCATCAAACCCTTTGACCCTTTATGTACCAAACCCTCTTGGTTTAATGATAAATTGATATGTGCATATCATAAGACACCAAGACATGACACTGAGAATTGTAAAGCTCTCCAAATGCTGGTTCACAACTTATATGAATATGATGATCTATTATTAGATAAACCTCTTTCATCCCCATTTCCAATCCAACCACCTACTCAACCCATCCTACTATTAGTCTCACCTAAAACTAAAGAGGAGGAACCAAAGTAACCATCCAACCTAGAGAACCCCCTTATCCACACTATTCACATGGTTACCTAATCTTGGGCCCAACAAAAGGATAAAGGGAACACTAAGTCATCCATGCCTTGGAATTATCCCTCCCTAAACTCCCAAGCTAATAATACCCAACCTTCTCCATCTCCAAACAAACATAAGGTGTCTATCTTAGGTTCCTCTCCATCTAACCCTCGATACCCTAACCCATATGCAATATCCATCTAAAAAGCTATCCTTAGGAAACTTCACCAAAATCTAACAAATATAAGCTTATATTAATTAATCCCTACTTTTCCTCATCATCATCAGATACTCATATAGGCTCTACAATCTATCAAGGTCCATTCCGATGATCCTCAGCCTTTAATCACTTTTGTTGGTACCCTTTAGACTTTCAACCTTGTCATCTTTAAAAGTTTAGAAATACCTTTTATTCATTCAGAGGATCTTGATCCCCCTCTCTTTATTATGGCATATATCAATCAAACCCACATCAAAAGGGTGATGATAAATGGGGGAGATACCATCAATATTATCTCCCCCCATGTTTATGACTAGTTGTAGTTACCTAAAAACATCATGTCTGAAAGCTCAATGGTTCTTCATTATTTCAATGATAATATGGCTACCACCTTGGGAATAGTTGTCCTCCACATTTGTGTTGGACCTCATACTATTCTTGAACTCTTTTATGTTTTAGAAGGAGAGTTTCAATACAATATTTTACTTGGAAACCCTTGGATTCATGCCATGAGTTGTGTCCCTTCCACCCTACATTGATGTGTCAAGTTTGAACACAAAGGGAAAATTGTGACTATCCAAGCTAACCTTAGTCCTTTTACATCTTGCAATATGACATATCAGCCTAATGATGTCCTTCTTCCTCCTTTATCCACCACATAACCATCTACCAACAACACAGCCTCACCAACCAAAACCCGTAGCATTCCACACCTAGTGTTGATGAATCTTCCACTAGCTCATATATCCCCTCTTCCCATATTCCTATAGAAGACCCTACAACAACCACATTACAACATCTTTCTTTTGGGGAATATATACACTTATCCTTAGATGTCTTCCTTACCCCCAAATAATATGAGAATCTTAGACATGACCCTTCTTATGACCCTAACATTGGAACCATCATCCCCATTGGTCCCCCTAACCATCAAACTAATTTCATTTATGGAGGAATTGATTAGCCACTTCTAGTCCCTACCACTTCCTATCTTAGCAAACCAAATTTTTCTAAGTTGTATCTTCATAGATGTGCTTGGAAAAGATATGGCCATGATTCATATGAATAAGGGCATCATGAGTTACCCCATTTCAAAACTTTTCAACCTCATGAGTCATTTAGCCTTGGGTATGAACCACCTCAAAAATCCACCAATTCACCCAAACCCATTACCACCATAGAGGAAGACATCCCATCCTTTCCAACCTATTCACTTTCTCCACTTGAAGACCCTGATATCATCCCTCCTAACTTTTATTTATCAATACTATAAGTTTTGGCCCTCTCATCTACCAAAAGAGTGGCCAAACCAAGGTCTTTCCATGTGTACATCCTAAAATGATAGAGAATGATTCTCCTACTATCAAAACCATCCAACATCAAGATGATGATTCCATTCTTACCCACCTACATGTGGGGAAGTATTATATCTACAAATCCCTTCCTCTTGAGGGCCCAACTATGTTGAATGAATCTACCATCAATATCAACTTGGGAACTCTAGTTGACCCCCACATTATCAAATTGGGCCAATTATTGAATACCAAGGAACTTAAATATTTCTCATCTTTCCTCCAAGACCATAACATAGCCTTTTCTTGGTCTTACAATGATAGACCTAGGATTGACCCCACCATTGCTACCCATAACATAGTCACTCACCATGATGCTAAGCCTATTAAACATAAACTTTGATACATGCATCCTTGTATATCCCTTTTCATCAAATAAGAGCTTCAATGTCTCCTATTTGTAAACTTAAATCAACCCATTGACTACCCCCAATGGGTCTCAAACATCATACCTATCACCAAATTCAATGGGTGTTTACACATTTATGTGGACTTTTATGACCTTAACCTCACATACCCCAAAGATGACTTTTCTCTCCCTAGAATTGACTAGCTTGTTGATTTTACAATTGGCCATGAGATGTTATATCTCATAGATGGGTTTTTGGGTTATAATCAAATCTTGATTGCTCCTGAAGATTAACATAGAACTACCTTTATGAACCCTTGGGGAAATTTTTGCTATAGAGTCATGCCTTTCAGGTTAAATAATGATGGTGTAACCTAACAACATGACATGACTTATATTTTCCATGATATAATCCATAAGATCATAAAAGACTATGTGGATGACCTTCTAAGGAAATCCAAACTCCAAAAAGACAACTTGGCTATTCTTATGATCATATTTGAATGCCTCATCTATTATAATATCCACCTAAATCCCAAAAAATGCATTTGTAGGGTTCTTTCAGGAAAGCTTCTTGGCTTCATCATTTCTCTTCATGAAATTGAAGTAGATTTTGCTAAAATTAGATTAATTTTGGACATGCCTCCTCTAACTAACCTTAAATAGCTCCATAGCCTTTAGGGAAGAATTCAATCCATTTCATTTCCCAACTTTTAGATTGGTTCCAACCTTTTCATCACCTTTTGAAGAAGGATGTCTCTTTCAAATGGAGTAGTGATTGTCAAAAGGCCTTTGATTTACTCAAATAGTACCTTTTGTCACCACATGTCCTTACCCCTTTGAAGGTTGACCACCCCTTTTACCTATATATTTCAAACACTAAGCATTCCCTAGGGGAAATATTGGCTCACTAAGATGAAAAACACAAAGAGTAACCCATTTAATACATTAGTCATATGCTTGTAGAATAAAAAACCCCATATATACACACTAATAAAATCTACTTATCACTGACCTTCGTGGCCACCAAATTCTACCAATACCTTCTTAACCATAAAACCTATGTAATCACTAATACTAACCCTCTCAAATACATGAACTCTAAACCATACCAAAATCATTGTAAGGGTAAGTGGCTCATGCTCTTAGCTAAATTTGACCTCGAATTCCTCCAATAGAAGTCAATTAAAGGTCAGGTCATTATCAATCAATTGGTTGAAGCTTCTCTAGAAAATAAACAACCACCCCCTCTTGCCTTTTTGAACAAGTATATCATAACTCTTTTTCAATAAGATGACATAACTTGTCCAATGACCATGTTCTTTGATGGATCTAAATGCCAACAAGGAGGGGGTGCTAGATTTATTCTCATTCCTCTCAATGGTGAACCCCTTCCTCTCTCCTTCAAAATTGACATTGAATGCACTAATAATATGGTCAAGTATGAAGCCCTAGTGATAGGTCTCTGAACTACTCAAAGCTTGGGAATTAAGACAATCCATGTCTTTGGTGATTCCTAGCTTGTGGTCAACTAGGTCAATGTGTCCTATCAATGTAATAATGATGTCTTCATAAAATATAAACTTTTAGTTGACAAAATATTAAAATCATTTGAGAATTACCTAGTCCAATCCATTCCCTAATCTACTACTAAATTTATGGATACAATGGCTTGTTGTGCTTCTCATATCCCTTCTCAACCTTCCAATTATAAAATATTTATCACCATTCATCATTTTACCACACCCTCTTATGGCCAATCTGACCCCCCTACCATTTCTAATGTAGAGGAATCCCCATCTGACATTTGGTATGACCAAACTTTCAACTACCTCAACCTAAGCATTGTTCCTCCCAACCTCTCTAGGAATGCCTGAAGAGATTTTATTTAAAGTACCAATCATTACACCATACTAGGGGGAATCCTTTACAAACGTGATTTTGATAGTCTCCTTCTTCATTACCTACATAGCCATGAAGTTTCCCATGCCATCAAAGAAACATATGATGGGAACTGTGGGGGACACTTTAGCAGCCTAATAGTCACTAAATGTATCCTTCACCTTGGTTACTATTGGCCCACCCTCAACCAATACTATTGTGATTATGTAAAAAAGTGTGTTAAATTTCAATATCATGCTATTTTACATCATGTGATAGACAATAACCTCCAAATATCTAAGGAATTTTGGTCTTTCTCTCAATGGGGGCTCGATCTCATTGGGGAAATCAACCCCCATTCTTTGTAGTGGCATAGCTCCATCATCATATCCACTGAATACTTCACCAAGTGGGTTAAATCTATTCCTCTAATCTCTACCAAAGCAAAAAATATTGTCTACTTTAATAACCACCATATCATCTGTTGCTTTGGTATTCCTCATAAGATCATCACCAATAATGGTAAATATTTATATAATAAGTAAGTCCAAGGTTTATGTGATTCATTTGGAATTGATTTAATATTTTCCTCACATTACCGATCACAAGCAAATGAAAAAGTAAAAGCCTATAATAAAAACCTCAACAAAATATTAGCCAAAATTGTCGGTGCTTCAGGTTAGGATTGGTACTTACATATCCCATTTTCCTTATGGGCCTATCACACCAGCATTCAAACCTCCACTAATTCTACCCCTTTCTCTCTAGTCTTCAGAATAGAGGTAGTCTTGCCTCTTGAAGTCCAAATCCCCTCTCTTCACATATCTTTGAAGGAGCTCATTTATGAAAAATATTTTTTTTAGTATTGTTTAGCTCAACTTAATCTACTTGATGAGCATCATTTATCAACTCTCACCCACCTTTGTATCTATTAAGAGCATATCACATGTGCTTATAACAAGCACCTCAAACAACAAGAATTCAATATCATAGATCTCATCCTAAAAGAAAACCAACATGTGACCAATATGGCGAAGAGTGAATGAGGCAAGTTTGGTTTTAATTGGCTTGGACCATACATCATCACCCATAAGTATGGATTAAGAGCTTATCATTTGTCCTCTCTCTAAGGCAAACTAAAACTTGAGCATCTCAATGCTTCACATCTACATCCATTTTTTTGTTAAATAAGGATCAAGCTCACCTATTTGTCTAACTTAAACTCATCCCTTGATTATGAAATTTTCACCTTCACCCACCTTCCTCCTCCCCTTTTGAGGATAATTGATTATAACATAGAACCATATGATTAATCATGATATTCATGGCCTAATCCTAAATGTGGGTACCATGGCTCTACCCATAGCATGGTTCTCATGGATACTTTTCATCTCTAACAAGATGAATCCCATGGTCATTGTCTCTCAAAACCACACCCTTTCACATATCATGAACCTTCTTGCCCTCATAAAGGTAAACCTCTAAACCTAGTTAGACATGTCTATGTCTAAACACATTTCATCTTTAAACAATTAATTGGGTCAATATCTTAAGCATTGTATACTTCTCCCTCAAAGGATAGTTGCCTAAAAATAAAATAAAAATTTCCACATGTAAGGTAGACTGCTCCCTTGAAGGACAATTATCAAGAACATTAAAATAAAGCCAATAATCTAAGACCAATAACTTAAAGGATGGTTGAGTTAACTTCATCAAAAGTAGAGCAATTTCATGAAAGAATCCCACATCGATCAGATTCCCATATACAAAAATAAATCAAGAGGACCAATAGCAAAACCAATTCTAAAGCTGCAATCAGCTCTCAAGCAACATAATAAGTTGGAAGCCACAGTTAGCTTTCCCATGTAGACTTCTTACATTCATCAGTCTACATCTAGCATATGACATGGAATTTTCTAATACTATTCTTAGGTCACCTATAGAAGGGGTAAACTAATTCACATGAGGTTATCATAAATATCACCCATTACCCTTCACAAAACCTATCACCCATCTTCCCTTTTGACTATTTATAAATCAAGGGATTTAGATCTTACCTTACACCTTGTAATCATGAAACCTTTTTTATCAACTAATAACTGCTCATGCATAGCATTTGAAGGGATTATGTTCATTACTTTGATCTCACTTCAGGCCTATTTTTAGTCCTTGTCAAAAACAAAGCATCATGCCCTATTCTTATCTTAGTGTGTATGGTTGATGTTTTCACCATGACTTGTACCATTTGACATTGTAATAATAATGGTCATTTCTCTTACATTAAGTAAGATTACAAAAACCATATCTATACCAGTCATAATCATAACCATAACATTCATAAGTATCCATAAAACCTCATGCATAATAACACTCGACCAATAATATCCAACATGTTCCCCTCCTATTCCTACCAACCCATTTCTAAAAGCTCTAAACATCAGACACTAACCATTGTCAATGTCTTCTCAAACATGGTAATCTTTTCTTTTGTACCAGCTAAGAGTACACCCATACTAGGGGAATGACTATCTGATTTGATTGTATCACCAATATCCTAGACTACATCACTCCTTGATACTAGGGCCTCTTCCAAATGGGACACCATGTCTAAAGTTCCAAGTAATTGTGGCACATGATGCAGATATGGCCACCATTTATCTAGCCTACCCATACAACTTTTGGGTTAGGCAAGGTCCATCCTCTATTTCTCACCACACTGCTAACTTCCTTGTATAATCTCTTTGAACATCAAATAAATTATTTATAGGTCATCACTTCACTACTGCCCTTAAAACTTGGCTTATAGTGGAGGTGAACCTTAGGCAAAATGGCTCTATAAATCTAGATAGACCCCCACCTCCTAAAACTCATTTCATAGCAATAGACACTATCTCCAAACTCCTACCCTCACACAATTTTAGAAGGTGTAACCTCCTCACAAAAACACCTCTCCTTTGTATTAGTTCTATTGATGATTATTTTTGGTACTTCACATTATGTTCCATTCTAATTTATCCTACCTTACCCATTTTTATCTCTCATCCTACTAAATGTGGGATCATTATGGTAACTATTTAATAACCTACCACATTCACTTTCACTGACACCTTCACCAAAACCTAAAACTATTATTTCACCAAACCTTCTCCCTCAGCCCAAACCAGCCCATGTGATCCATCAAATTGGGGCCAATTTGAACACCACTCATCCAAACCTTGTTGATCTACATTGGCCTAATGTTCATAGACTATATAGGTGCTGCTCTAGGGGCAACTTGGCCACTAAAAACTAATTCATATCCCCTTTTTTCTTCTCACTCATTTCTACCACTAGCAACACCTTCTTGCTTTGGGCATCCTACATCAAGGAAGATTTGAGCTCTTTCTTCAGTGTCCTTATGTTTTAACACCATCTAATACTTCCTCTTAAGTCTTTCCCCCATTATTGGGAGAACTACATTGGCCTGAGGTCTTTTTGGACTATGTAGGTAGCACTCAGTTATTGATGTTAGCTCATCCACTTCCTTTACTTTGTTTTCCTTTCTGACCTAAAATCTCTTCCTCCACTTCTGTACCAATCTCCTAACCATCTCCCTACCTCCAACATGTCAATCTCTTTTAACACAAGGGTTGACAACATTCCCCATTGGCCCCCATTACCTCCCATAAATTTGCCTCCTACTTTGCTTTGTTGGCCTCCCCGTCATCTTTCCTTGTGGTTGCTTCATGGTCCACTTCCCCACCCACCTTTTGCATTTTTTTCCTCTTTTTCACCTTATTACCAACCTTTCCCTTTATCCCCTTCAACTTATTTCTCTATCCTCATCATCACCCCTCCCCCCTGGATATTTGTCATACCCCCTTCATCACTCTCTTTTCCTCAACCATTCCACTTCATACTATGCATCTTGCAATATTTCTATTTCTTTTGTTATTGCACTTTTTATTTACATGTACCACCACTCTCTACCATTCTACCACTGTTCCCACTGTACCCATTTTCCATTCTTCCTATTTTCTTTTTTTCCATCCTTTCATCCTTTTTATCTTCCCCTTTTAACTCCACAACTAGTTTTTCCTTGGGTATTTATCCTTTGATAATCCTTCCATAATTTCCCTTTTCTTCTTATCTCTTTTTGCCTATGGCCCTTTTTACATTCCCATTTTCCTCTTTCCATCTTGGTACTCACTTATCTTTTGCATCTATGTGAGTATACATGCTTTGTATCCTTACTTCAATTCTTCATTTTTGTTCTTATCATCTCTGATCTTCATCTCTTAGTTTCATCTCACTCCCTTGCATTATTCCCCCTTATTTCTTCACCACCTCACCATTTTTTTAGCTTGTCAATCTCTTCTAATCACCATTTTAGCTTGTTAATCTCTTCTAACAAGTTGATTAACACCTACCTTCTCTTTTCACTTTCTTGTCTACCCATCCTTTACTTCCCCTCATTCTTCACCTCTTTCCCATTTTCCATCCCATTCTCATCTCCAAAACCTCCATCTTCTTTGCTTCATTATTCCTCTCCTTTCAATCATCACCCATGCTTACTTGGTTAAGATACCACCTATTTCTTCCATCTCCCCTCATCTTTTGTGTGTCCTCATTTCACTCCTTTTCCCCTCATGTTTCCTTTTCTTTCATTTATTTCCTTATTTTTTATTTTCATCACCAAACTATTTTCTCTTTTGTATTTTTTTAGACTTGTTTTCAAACCTTTCATGGCCTCCCATATCCCTCATTCTCCCCTTACCCTTCATGATTGTTACACTTCTCTCCCCATCCTTTTCAGTTATCCAATCTATCATTCTTTAGTGTATCTCTCACCCCCAATATTTTATATTTTATTTTCTTCTCTTTTCTATATTTCATTTCATTTTTTTCATCTCCCTTGATGTCCTTCCTTGCTCTTCCTAACCTATATGACAATGCCTAGATTCTTCCTTCCTTATCCACCTTTGTCTTTATCTAAGACCTCATTATTTTATCTTCATCCATCTCTTGGTCCACCTTACCTCATCCCTTGTTATATCTCCCTTATGTTCTCCAATTTCACATCCAACTCTTTAAAGTGTGGTCACTAATTGTACTACTTCTATGTACATCTCCTTGTCTACTTCCTTGTATCCTCCATGCCCTTGCCTTAATACACAAAATTTGGTCAAGTTACTTACTTTAGGATCATCCCTTTCATCCTTTAATGCCTCTATATGTTGGTTCATAATCTCATTTTTGTTCCTCTCCATCTACTCTATTCGCCCTCCCTATCACCTTTTTTCTTTTCAACCCTCTACCCATTTTGATCATGTTATGGCCTCCAAGGTCTTCCACTTGATTTTAGTTTATTATGAGATATATACTAATCCTATAGCTCTATAACACAATTTTCTAGGACCATGGGCTCATACAACTAGCTAGCAAACCTGAGTATCGTTCAACCATTGGGATGAAAATCCCCACCTCTTCTCATCTTGCTTATTTTAAACCCCTTTTATTATGACCTTTGAAGATGTTAGAATCAAATATAAAACCACATTTAAATAGAATATTTGGGATACCCATGTGGGGATGATAACTACACCCTCTCACATGCCCTAACCTTCTAACCAATAATTTCCCTTGATTTTTCCTTTCAAACCACATCTTCTTACACCTTGAAATAGCCCTTGATTTAATGCATAAAATCCACAACTTGATCCCTCATTTAATTAATATTATTTTTATTCTCCTCACTCCATATTCCAACTCCCCTTAGTATCTTTCTCTGAATTCCCTCAAAACTCAATTCTTACTTATTTTGGGGCCCTACTGACTCAAGGGTCAAGGGTTCAAATATTCACCACTTCTCATTTACCTACTTTGCTACTTTGCTTCCCCAAACTATTGAATAATAGCATTTCATATCCTATTAACAACATTGTTATGGAATGTGCACAATGTTGGCTTATTTGAATGGTGATGAAAGAACCCATCAGATAACCATGTCAATTTGAGTAGTTCTATATTTTATAAACCTTAATAAATCATATTTCTCCTTTTTCATTTTATTTACGATGGTGGTAGAAACTTCACGCTTCAACCTAATTATCCATGGCTACAAGTTCCTATTACATAGTTAACACAATCATCTCAATTGCATCTTAACTTACCTCATCCAACATTTCTACCACACCCATCAAATACTATTTTATATCCATCTTTTCCACCCTTTGGTACTTCCCTTTTCCAACATCCTTCACCTAGACCTACCTATATGATATATAATTAGGATAACCAAGTTAACCAACACCCTTTGCCTCGAAATACATTTGGCTTGATGTTCTTTTTGGATCCCTATCCATGGAACTATGTAGGCAACATCCACTTGCTATGTGCATCTGGAGTCACCTTAGCCATCCCCTTCTAACCCATTCCCAATCCACCCATGATTTCACCATGTCCACCTTGACATCAATCTTTTTGACCCAAAACATTGGCACTTTTTGAAATAACTTTTGCTCACAATGGCCAACCTTGCCATAACATTTTCACCACCTTCAAAACTTTTGTGACTTGAGAACACTGTCATACACTTTGATTAATCACCTTGAGAGTTTAAGGTCACCATTCAACTTAGAAAGTCACACTAGTCTTGTCATATACTTTTTTTCCATTTTATATGATTATTCTCCATGCATAAGTATCCTTAAACCATTCACTCTTACTCAGAAAGCTTCATTAGCTCTCATATCCTCATTAAGTCTTATGGATACCAATGGTCTTCCTCATAATGCATAGCTTATCTTGATAGATGATCAATTTATCCTTTGATTACAGACCTCTACCTTTCAAGACACTTGCACATATTTGTACCTATCATGCTTGCTGACCAAGAGACCATCTTCAATAATCCCTACCATACAACTAAAGTTTGATCTTGGATTTGGCTTTGGTATAATATTTTTTATTTAAAATTTCTAGTGCGAACATGTAGACCTCTATGTAGACTTCAACTCTGATCTTCATAGACTTATCCATTAATGCAAATAATATGAACATTATCTTCATCATATCTTAAGCTACTTAGGATCACTTGTAGGCTATCAAGCCTCCTTCAAATGTCTTACTCTGATACCAATTATTAGAAATAGATATTGAGAGAGGGGTGAATTAATTTCTAAAAATCTCATAATCAATTCTATTTTATTCCAATGAAACAAACACTTAACATAAATAAATCAAAACATAAGTAAGATCAAGAGAAATCAACACAAGTACACCTCATATATATGGGAAACCCTCATGGGGGATAAAATCTAATATCAAGCCTATAAAAAATGAAATACTTGTCTTATAAATATATCAAAAACTTGAGACTTTTACACCAGCATCAAATGATAAAGGAGCACCCATCCCTCAATTTAGTCTAGTACATACTAGACTTTTAGCTAGCTCTAACTAGCAAGGAGGCTACAACGCCTTAGGTGATTAAGCACCAACTCAAAAACATAAAATCTAATATCCACCACTATTTTAGTTTATTTTACATTTGATTATGACCTTATCTTTCTCTATCACCTTCAAACTTGCTTTTCTTCTCCAGGTAGGCACTCCTAGCTCATTCACTCAACTAAGTCACGCTTTAGGTTGTTAGGTCTAATGACTTATTATCTCATGAGCCTAATCAGATAAACATGAATGATCCTATTAATTATTTAATGGTCATAAATAACATATCTCTACTCCTTTATTGATATTTTTCCTTCACTTTAGTCCACACACACTCTACACCTTAAATAGGCCAATTAGGCCTAGTATATATACCATACTCTCATCTAACCCATCTTGGTCAGTCAAGATGATTTTTTTCATGATTGATATATATTTTACATAGATCATAATACATTTTATATGTAAGATACATACACTCCTTAGGTTTATCATTTCACTTAAGACCCAAAACACCAAATAGGTCTAATAGAGACTTAAATGAATTAGGCCTACAAACCAACACGTTACACCTTGTATTAATTGGTCCACCTTCAGCCTTCATCAATGAATATAACACATTAAAACTGAATAAAATATATTATTTATCACTCCTACATAGGTCCATAACACTTGAAACACCAATTCATACCTTGAACCAAGCCATTCTAGCCTACTCACCAATAGGCCTAGAAACATAGAAAAAACTATCTTTTAGAACTAAAGCACACAGATGATTTTATCAAACAACATATTAAAAAAATAAAATTAATAAGTCCTCCATGAAATTAAAAAAAAATTAATAAATCCACTAGTCACCATCACATAAGAAAAAAAACTTCAAACCAACTCTCTGAGGATGACCACTCAGACTGGTCATACTCAGTTAAAATATAGTCATACAGAAGCTTATCTCTTGTACATGAAAGGATGCTTTAAAAAGTCCTAAATTAGATAATTTTATTCTATTATTCTTATAGATCAACCTAAAAATTTTGGTTTTCATGTTATATCAACATTCATTGTTCTTACAGACCAATCACTTAGGTTTCTATTTCACTGTCTTAACACAATTTAACAAGCCAATTTATGTTTCACATTTCAACACCTCACACTGAGTCACCAACTTCCAAAAAGCTTGAGTATATAAATAATATATATTAAAAACACAAAAATGTTCATTTTATTCACCACCATTTGTCATAATGCCTTAAACACTTAACTTTCCTCAAAATGCCTATAGTAATCATCTTGACCCAAAACACAATCATGTTGAACATGACTTCTAACCCCTGTAAGGTCAATTCCAAGTTATTATGATGAATGTAAAAGGTCAAAATTACTTATTAAAACATCTTCCAACATAATATTCATATGATTCAATGGCCACTTTACTACTGTAAACCATTCTCACTATCATGGATTTCACTATCTTGTCTTACACAGACTAATCATTTTGTGAGCTCTTTCTATCTAGTTTATGATCATTATCAACACTTACACATATGTGAAATAAGAGGGATATGTATTTAAATAATACCAAAAACCATTTTTTCCATCCATAAACACCTGAAATCAATCCCTAAATAGGTTCTCACTCTAACTAGCTTTTTGTCACTATTTCCACTATCTGGTAGATTAGTGATAGGGAAAATTTATTAACTTAGACATTTGAAATAGAGTGCATAACTTTCCAATTTGACTCCATATACATAAATAACAAGTCTTGACCTTTAATATCCAATGAATCTCATGTGTTGACTTAGTTAACCTTACTTGTAGAACTAAAATCTTTAGAAACAAGCATATTTTTGTACCTTCTACTCACTATCTTGACACACCACTACCACTTGGAGATGATATATGACTCCTATATACCTTAAAATAGTAAAAATTGGTAAACCAATCCCTTATGGGCTATATACTATAATATTTCTCTAATTGGGTCTAAGATTAGGGTTTCAAACCATAAAAAACCTGCTTACCTTCTTAACAATCATTCATAAAGAATAGGACCTTCATCAATGAAATAATGTTTTTAAATCCTTATTAGGAACCCTATCTACCTCCTCCAAAAGGCTCAGGTCAGCATGAAAGTTCTACATGATCTAATGAATGTGAGAACTTTCTTCTTGAGCTCAAAATGCACCATTTAAGCACCTTTGAAGCACATGAAGACTTTTCTTGACTTTCTCTCCCTCATTAAAGCTTAAAACTTGGTAAAAACACTTGAACAACCCTGATATACCATATTTCATGTTCACATTAGATCTATCAACTTGAGATATTATCATGACTGCTCACAAGGACCTCACTAGCCGACCTTACCTACTAGGCCTAGAACCACCAGGCTCACTTATCTCTTGAAAGTAACTTAAAACTTATCCAATGAGATAATAAAATATTATACATCTTAAATCCACTCATGTTAAGAACTAGAACCAACAACCAAGAATACAAAAAAATTCATATACTTTTTACCTCATTAGGCAACCTAGCAATGTTAAGCACATAAGGCATAGGATGGCTTTCACTCCACCTGAAGACCACTTGGAAGGACTCCAATTTTTATATAAACCACATTTACATACCATGTACTCTCTCTCTCTCTCTCTCTCTCTCCATGTTCCATGACATCCTCACAAACCTCCATACAACCAACTACTACCACAAGCTCTCACTAGTAACCAAGACTAAATTAAGCACTAAGATTATGCATATTAGACCAAGAGCAATCTAATACCACTTTATCATCACTAATTCCACTCAAAATCAATGAAAACAAATCACTTCCACAAATATCCCAACATATGGTATACTAGTTAGGGTGTTGGGGTTTAAGACCTATTATAGACACTAGAAAAATACACACTTATAGTTTTTGATGCCTAAATGCCTCAAGATTCCTTAAAACTTATTAAACATTCTCAAAAACCCTCTTAACCAACAAAATCACTATTTGAAAGTATTATTCACCATCACTATTCACTATGGGACCCACTATCACTATTCATGATGACATGGCAAGTGACATGTCAAATGACATGAAAGGTCATTTGGGAGGTGATATATCAAGTGAAGTGGCTTATAAGTGATGTGAATTCATGTGGGACATCATACCACACTTGGGACCCTTCCTAAAGTGTTTGATGACCTCATTCACCCCCCAATGAAAGGTGGCAAATTTCCCCTTAAGGGATCATTATTCAACATGTATTTTTGTCTTCCCACATGAAATTAGACTTTAAAATAAATACCTACCTCTCTAAGACTTTGGAAAAGACATAGAGCATCCATTTTTAACTTTTTAGCTCAAATAGAGGCTCACCAACCCAAATAGGAGATTTTTAAACCCATAGGAGAATTCTCACCAACCTCACCTTAGAATTTTCATCCCCTACATGGATAATTCTACCATATTTGGTGTGATACCCCTTTAAGTGCTTGTGTGAAAGAAAGAAAGGATGGTAAAAAGTATTTAAGTCTCATTCAAACCCATGTGCATGATTTCCATTCAAACTTGAAGACTCACAAACCTACATGGGAATATTCACCAACCTCACCTTGACTAAATCATGATACCACTTTGAGAAATTATAATTTCTTCAATATTCCTCTTTTTTTGGCATGTTTCTTCACAAAAAAATGTTTTAAATACTCCCCTCTCCTTCACCTGAGGTTAAGTGGCAAGTTAGTCTTTTGTTCTTAGCATATTGCTACAAGTTTTTGGAGAAGGTAATCATCTATGATGTCATAATAATCTTGGATTAAATATCTCAAGGAACAAAACTCTGCCAAAATCTTCAACAAGCATCCTCAACAAGCCATCCTCAATCCCTCTTCAACAAACATCAAGGTAATTTGTATTGTTTTGCCAATTTAATTTCTTCTTTCTTAACCCCCTTTGGCCTCTTCTTTCTTGAATTCAAAACCATAACCCATTTGGCCTTATTATTATCCTTTCACCCATTTTCCTCTTTACCCTTAACCTCTTATTTCTCTTTATTATATTTACCCATTAGCCTCCTCACCATTTATCCCTTTATCCCCTTTTACCTCCTTTCTTTCTCATCCCTTTCATCCATTTACCTCTTCACAATTTATCCCTTTTGCCTTATTAATTTATTCATTACAATTTTTACCAATTTTTCCATTAAAAAACCTTAACCAAAACTTTATCCCTTTTCACAAGAGAAACCAAACCATTTTCAAACCCAAAACCACAACCTTGCCTTCACCAATTTTCAGCATTAGTATAATCAAACTAGTTGTTTCATTTTGATTAATTTAGCAAAACATTTAACATAATTATCTCAAATTTAGTTACTTTATATTATTAATATCATATATTTGATATTTTTATACAAAACTCTTTTATTTTATCATTTAAACATATGTTTTTATAGCAGGTGGATTGACAGCCTCCTAAAAAGTTGTTGCTTCTAGCATCTAGCTCACGCTAGGCAATCCACCCATTTACTTGTCTAACAAACAAATTTATTTTAGTGTTTTTTTATTTTTAGGTTATCCTCCCAAGATAAAGAGGATCTCTCCACAATCACTTGGATTCAATTCATGAATTTTTAATAGGTTTTTCTACATAGCCCTTATCACTAGTTTCTTTCTTTTCAAAGAATTA
The DNA here is from genome assembly GCA_037957365.1 of Torreya grandis. Lineage (NCBI taxonomy): Eukaryota > Viridiplantae > Streptophyta > Pinopsida > Cupressales > Taxaceae > Torreya > Torreya grandis. Next base: position 608,220 of record JARHVA010007236.1, on the reverse strand, counting down.
AGAAAAGAATTTTTTTTTTAGAGAAACACCTTTCTCATTCTTTATTATCTCTCAAGGAAATATAGATAAAAAACTAAAATGAGTTTTCACATAAGAATTTATGGATAGCTATTATGTGATATTTAAATATATAGAGGACTCTTCATGGTGTATGAAAACTCATTTTGTGCCTTTGGAGTTCAAAGAGATCCCTTAGTCTCATAGCTACCCTTTGCCCAAGGAGTCGGCAAGGTCCAAGACAAAACAGTGAGTAATTCCATTATTTTTTTGAACTAAAGGAGACCAAGGATGTCTTTTATAAGTCATAAAATCCTTGTTTACCCAATTCTAGAGTGTGGTCACACTTATAGGACTCCTAAACTCAAATTTCTCACATGGCTGGACTGTGTGTGAGTTGACCATGTGTAGGTTTTAGAAACCATTTTGGTCAAATTAATAAATTATATTTTGGTTTAATAATGACCTATTTTTAAATTTTTAAAACTTGTGATATAACTCTCTTTACACCTCTATTTCCATTTTCGGCTTAACTAGCCTATACTCTCTTCATATAGTCACCTATATGTGTCTATTAGGTATCTTGACTACTTATTGTGTTTAGTCCTCATTACTCACCTCAGTGATCCTATTAAATAGTTTATGAAATTAATTTATCTCTTATTTAGTTTAAAATCCTCTATCATATGTGATATATCAAATTTCTTAACTTGAAAATAGACCAACCTCTAAGTAGGCATATGCATGACTTTGAAAAGGTCTTAACTATGTGCTCTTGATCTTTAGGTCTCTTATTCATGGCATTAATAATATTTTCAAGGATCTTGATTCTGAGTTGAAGTATAATATAGGTTTATATTCCCCTCAAATACCCATGTATTCTTTCTTTAGTCTTTAAACCAATTTGATCTATAATCCACCTATAGGTGTCTTCTTAGGACTCATGACTGTGGAGGATTTTAACTACATTTCTGGTGCTTTAAGACATCATTATTTTCATTATAACCTCTTCAATACATCATATACTTAGTTTAAGTCCCAAATAGGACTCAATATACTTTAAATATCTCTTTGGTTTTTATTTTAATCCTATAGTTAGTCCATAGTTGGAGTAACCTGTATGTGCCCATTATGAGAGAGCTTGTTTGTATTTTTATGCTATCTAACCTCACCCTTATTGACATTGATGTTATCCTAAAATTAATTCAAATTAGTTGAGGACATAAATATTATAAATAGGCACCCTTAATACACCTCTTTATACACTTCGCACCACTTTCTTTTTCTCACTTGTATGCAGTACTATATGGACCTATGGGTGTTGTTAAGAAACTTATTAAATCAATTTACTTTAGTTTTGATTGCTCAAGTGATGAGGTGTTATCTAATGATATGAAACTATTTTAGAAGATCCATAATGAGGTTAGACTCTTCATGCTTGAGGATCACTTATGATATTGATCTTGGCCCAAATAAGGACCTATAGGCCTAGGGCTTGTAGGTCTCTACTAACTATTTAAGGCTACATAAGAATACCTCCTAAGTTTTTAGCCTTCTTAAACTCTACCAAACACCTCACATTTACTATCAATGTTTCAGTATCCTATAAAGGTTTATGATAATGCATCACATCAACTCGAACTCACTTTATAGTCCTATAAAGACTACATATAGAGTCCACTAATACATGAAGTCTTTGACTTAAAATTAGAATGTCTAGTCTATTTGAAACATATTGATGATTGTAGTAGGAAATTAATATAATATGAATGCATGAAGAAGTGTGTCATGTCCTTATATGATCAAATTATATCTTCAAACTATTATTATAGTTTGTATAAGTCTATTGAAAAAATGGCACCCATGACCTTATTGGAGTGTGTGGATATTGGCTCCTATCTTGACTTTCATTCATTTCTAATGATTCAATATCATATTATAACTTCATACCATGGTATATTAATATTAATTGATTCCATTTGTGATTAAAACATGCAGTAGACTATTTTAAATATAAACTATGTCTCCCAAGAGAAAGCACACTTGAATAATATAGAACAAAGACCAACTCAGAAAAAAATACATAAAATCCATCAAAATAATGGGTCCTCAAAGAACAATGAGGTATTAGAGACCTCTAATAATGATCACCATGAAGAGTAAATAATAAATTGTAGCAAGATTATCTAAAATAGCTTATACACCAAGGCATTCTTCCTCTAAATGAAAGAAACTCATAGAGATGAGTTAGCTGATGAAACTACCATGAAAAATATGTAAAATAAATATAAAAACCACCATAAAAATTATTTCTCTCCATAAATTTATAACATAGAGAAACATGTGTAAGAATAGACCCCTCTTGGATGAATAGGCCATAGTGACCTACTGTCACTCTTAATGATTGTTCATAAATAATAGGCCACAAATATTTAAACTAATGAAAATTATTTAAAGCTTACTTAGACCCCTAACAATTTCCAAATTTTCAACTCCTAACTCTTTCTCTCTCTTGGTCGTACCATTCAATGCAAATTTACCTTCCTAATCTTGTGAAGGAAGCAATGAAGGAGAAAATGTGTTTGGAGTGTCAATTTGAATTGAAACTTGGTCTAGGGATTTAAAATGATCTAAGGAATCCAAAGGAACACTTCCAAACCATTTTTAATTGAAAATGGATCTTGTAAGGCCATACAAGTACTCTAAAAGTGTCCTTTTGCCATGATTAGGCATTGAAATGTAGGTGCTATCAAATTATGACTATTCCTAAACTTTATCTAACATTTTTATGACACCAGGGATATTTTCAAGCTTCTTTAAATATTTTATCCTTGAGGAGGCACGTCCAACTCTTCTTTATGGGCCAAAAGGTGGCCAAAATGTGATATTTTGCATATAGAAGCCAAATAAAGGTTAAATCATGATAATATGATATAATTGACATCCAAATAACCTTTTTAAATGACTTTAGACCATACTAGGCCTTTGACCATGTTTAACCATATAAGACCTTGAACTTGACAATAGGACTAGACAAGTGAACATAAGAGAAGAAATTGGATGATGTTAAAAAGGACACATGACCATATAAGATTATTTAAGACCACTTGGGACCATGAAAATACCATGACAAACATTATACATGTCTATGAAGTTTCAAACTATAAGGGGTGAACAATTGTTACTTGGGGTCAAAATTTGGTCAACAGGTCATAAGCCTATTCAAAAGTCTTTCATCACTTATTTTTTATATAAAGTACCAAATTAAGTAGGTTATCAAGATACTTCTATCATGATTTTATTGACCCAAATCCCTAGAACCATCCATATAAATTGAAAGGCATAAAATAGGTGGGTTAGTGGGACGCTTCCATATGTCACAATTTTGATGACCTAGCATCCTAGGGATGTTTGTACAATGTTCAAGCCCCCAAGTAAGTGAGTCAATGGGATGATGCCACATGGTGAGATCCCACTAATCCATAGGTTTGGGGTAGTTTGTGTAAATAAAGTAGTTTTTCAAGGCATCAAATTAATGAGAAAGAGACAAGTGGAGATGGTAGGCCTAAACACATAGTTAAAGAACACCCAATGAATTGAAGAGTACTAGTTGGCACTTGATAGAGATCATAGTAACAAAGATGATAGTGTAGTAAGGGAGTGAGGAGTAGCCATGTAATAGGGACTCATTAGTGTTGAGGACACATTGATTATGTAGCCAACAAGGTATGAACCTAATTTTGATAGCTTGTTAGGTTATCAAAACCATAAAAAGCCAAATTTTAATTGCATATCTAATTTGACTCATAGAATAAAGTGTATATCAGTTTCTCACCTAGAAATGATCAGGAAGGTGGAAAATTTTAATTCAATATTGAATAATGGTACCCACCAAAAGTGTAACATGCAAATTGAGATCATCACCAAAACATATTGGATAAATAAGAGTCTTAAATGTTAGAGATGGTGTGTAAATATGTAGAATGTAACATTTAAAGAAAAATAATGGAATTAATCAAAACCCTCCAAGGAAATCAATCCTAAAAGATATATAGTTGCATTCTTACACATAAAATCTTGTAAATTGAGTCATGGCCATTGAAAGATTAAATATTAATTGTTACACAACCAATGATAGAGTGTGATGAGATGACAAATTCAAATCTAAAGTAAGCAACACCATACCTTGAGGGCATAATCAAGACATCTAATTATTTTTTTCCATTCAAATTTTATTGTAAAGATATTATGTGTCTTAATTTCTAATGTTTATTTGATTCCTTCGGCTATGTTCTTTATTGTAATTAATGACCTATGGACTTCTTATTGCCTAGAAAATTCTAGGTCTTAAATTATAAATTGGTTGACATTTATAGGCACAATAATGCTTCAAAATTTTCCCTCCACAAGCCCTTTACTTCTTTAACCTTGTATTTTAATGAGAATTGGGTTCACCTCCTTGCATTCTTCTTGCATTCGATGTGCATTTTATGTTTATTAATCTTTGTCTTCGAATGACCTTGATCCATTTCATTATTATCCATTTCTAACACCTATATACATATCTTGGAATTCATTTTTAGGTCGTATTCTATGCATATTCAAATCTACATAGGATTTGATTGTGGATAATCTTCATTCCTCTAAACATTGTGTTATGTTATCATGCCTCAATACAAAATACTTATGCATTTGAAGTATATGTGGTGGAGTCTATGTGATATTGTATAATTCTTAGAAATCTATAGTGTGTTCTTAAAATCCTATAGAGTGTCTCTATTTAGTATTGGTGCAACACCATTTTTATATTTCAACATCCCCCTTCTCTCCCTTTTTCCCTCTAAAATATTTTAGGCTTAGGATTAACTATAGATTTCCTTTCAAATATTTTATGCCTACATATTGATCCTAAATTAGGTGCATTTATATTATAAGGAAACTTTTGGAGGTTCATCCCAAAGATTTCAAGTATCCCATGTATTGAGGGATGATCCCATTATTCCATGGAACCAATTCTTCCAATTTAATAGGTACATGATTCATGTGACAACATGACCCACAAATTGATGTACCTAAAAATGTATGCATTTGATGACAATAGTTTTCTCCATATATAATACTCTAACAGTGTTCATGTCAAATTAAGGATTTATCATGACCTAATATAGTTATTAGTTACTTACACACTAGTTGTTATGTACCTAGGGATATGATATATTAATGTATATGGTTTGATGGAGATGCTGACATGTGGCACACATCCCCTTAGTTAGCTATATGGGTACAATAAATTAGGATAATGGAATAGCTTGTAGAATTAGTACATTGGGTAATGGTTGGCCTGCATTGGGATTAGGAGTTACCCATCCATGGGTTAGATAGATGTCTATATATAGGAGATGATTATCATGATAAATATATCAAGTAAACATTGAGTCTTCTATTGTAAAAGGATATTGGAGATTGTCCCCTCAAAGAGACATTGTGGAGTTATTCCTTCCTAAAGGAGTATTATATGGTGTTTCCCTACCTTAAGGGTATTTTTGCATATATTAAATATTTTAATTATATTTGAGATCATATCACTAGTGTTAAAAAATAGAAAGGATGCATTCACATGTTAGGAAGTGCATAGCAATCCATACACATAGTTCCATTCATACTATATTCACAAATAATTACAATAACAATATTTTTTTTAGTCATTTTTTGGGGTTGTTTCACCTAGTATAAGAGTGGGATTTATTCTTTAAGGTAAATTTGTGATATGGTTGTGTAAATATATACTCTATTTAAACCATGATTTTATACCTTATTAGGAAGATGTTTAAAACTAGATTCAATAGTGTTAATGTTAGCAATAATCAAGTAAATAATATACCAGTAAGAGGAATGGCTAGAATAAGAGGTAGGGGTCATGGTGCCTATAATATCAATTATAATAGGGTTTAACCTCATCTCAATAATGAAGACAACGTTAATAAATCACCTAATTCTAATTCAACTAGAGATAACACTTTTGATAAGTAGTAAGAAGTCCTTAATGGCATCCTAAAAACATTAAATCTTCTCCAGGACAAGATGAAAAATTAGGAAAATAGATTAAATAATATATAAGGTGTTCCTCATGAATTACTATGTTTAGAGAATGGTCAATAAAAGGAACAAGTGATCCAAAAAGTACTTTTGACCATGGTTGATCCAATCATCAAGGATCTTTAAAAACTTCCACTACCCACCTTTTTAGGTTAATAATCTAGGAATGTAACCATGTATGGATTGTAAATCTATAAAAGTATTTCAATTTGCATAATATTCCATCTAATGTAAAAGCTAGGGTGGAAGCCTAAAAAATAGTTAGATATATTTATTTATGGTGGAATAACATCTTTTCTCTCAAGGGATATCAACCTATGAATCTTACCTAGACAACATTTGAAAGTTAGTTTTAAAAAGGTTACTTAAGTGACAATTTAAAGAAGCATAAAATAACTCATCTCTAGCTATTAAAATAGGAAAACATGATTGTTACAGAAAATGAAAATAATTTTTTGAACTGATTACATCATGTGAACTATATGAGTAAATTTAAATTGGGGTTGAAAGAGGTTTTAATGCATCATGTCAATATCACAAACTTAAAAAGTTTGGCATCTACCATTGAATCTAATCATAGCGTAGAAAAGAAGGAAAAGGATCAACATATGGTATGAAAATATTTCAAAATGAATAGGTAAAAATTTAGGGTCAAAAATCTCTCTTATGTACCTAATGTTTTTATAAAATTAGATTAGAATTACAAGTTTTAGGGAAATAATAATAATAAAAATAAAATAAAAAATCAATGTTAAAATAGAAAATTTAACTCCCAAAGCTCCTAAAAAAATAACTCTTAGAGAAATGATCAAAATCATAATAGTCAACATGGACCAACAATGAGGGAAACTATTGTTACTATGAGTCCCCAAAGTGTTATAATATGTTGGGAATGTGGTGATAATCACTATCATAAGGACCACCCCAAGCTGAAAATGGAATAGCCATCAAACCATAAGGTATACATAGTTGTAGATAATAGGAATTATGAATTTAAGGCTACCCCAATTGAAATAAAATATATTATAAATGGCATTTTTGTATTTTTTTGATTGAATATGGTGCAATAAACATAATTATTTCACCATTTATTGTTGATTAATGTAATATAAACCCTATTCATATAAGATAAGGATGGGAAGTTGAGTTTGGTACTAGTAAGAGGGTACATATCCAAAAATACTTAGAATAAGATGAACTTGATTTTGATGTTTTTAGAACCAAGGTATATATATTTTCAACACCCATGGGGTCCTATGATATCATATTAGGTATGGACTACTTACAATAACATGAAGTAACAATTTATTGATCTAGAAAAAGAATGAAATGCATTGATGACTTAGGAAAGCATGTATAAATACAAAGCATATAAGGACCAATAACACAAAAATTACTCTCATAATTATAGTTAAAAAGGTTGTAAGACACACCCAAGGAAACATAATAACCCTACCAAGATTTGCCAATTTTAAGGAAATTTATGAATGTCTTTCCTAAAAAACTACTTGTAATTACACCTAAGTGTGAGTTTTAATTATCTATAGATATTATGTCAAGGTCTACCCCTACATCAAAGGCCCATTATTAAATCAATATGTTAGATTTACAAGAGTTAAAGGTTTATCTATGGCAAATTTTGGACAATAGAAGCATTAGGCCAAGTGTTTCTCCCTGGGGTGATCTGATGGTATTTGTCAAGAATAAAGATGGAACACTAAGGCTATGCATTGATTATCACATGTTAAATAAGGTAAAAATTATTAACCATTATACATTACCAATGATTGATGATTTATTTGATCAAATGAAAGACATAACAATCCTTTCCAAAATTGACTTAAGATAAAGCTATCATCAACTGAGAATTAAGGATGAAGTTATTTATAAAGAAACATTTCAAACTCAGTATGGCCACTACAAGTTAAATTTTTTTCCATTTGATTTTACCAATGCACTAGTTGTATTTATGAACCTAATGAACAACATATTCAAGGTTTTTTTGGACAATTTTTTTCTTGTATTCTTAGATTACATCCTTGTTTATTCAAAGGACGAGGTTAAACATGATCAACATTTAAAATTGGTTCTACAAAGGTTGAGACAACATAGACTATAAGGGAAATTTTCCAATTGTGCATTTTCCAATCTTAAATACATTATTTGGGCCATGTTATTTGTAACAAGGACATTGCCATAGACCCAAAAAAAATTGAGATATTTAAGAATGGATTTATCCTACTAATGTGAATGAGGTGAACAATTTTATGGGGATGGTTGGGTACTATCATTGGTTTTTGGAATATTTTCCCTACCTAACCAATCCTATAAATTTTTTATAGTGCAAGGGTAATAAATTTAATTGGACACCTCAATATGAAGAGACTTTCCAAAAGCTTAAAGGGTTGTTGATAGCAACTCCCATTATTATTATTCTCGACCCAAATAGTAACTTTGAAATTTGGGCTAATGCATCTAAGGAAGGCTTTGGTGGCATATTGATTCAATATGGTAAATTGGTAGCTTATGAATCACACAAGATCAAGGATCATGAAAAGAATTACAATGTACATGATTTAAAGCTTGCTTCCATAGTGCACTCTTTGAAACAATGGAAGTATTTCCTATTAAGAAGCATTTTAAGGTGAAGTCTGATCATCATAGCTTGAAATACTTAATTCCTAAGATTATTTGAGTGTATACAAGCTAATATGGCCAGAATTTATTATTAATTTTGGCATGGACATATCTTATGTCAAGGGAAAAGAAAATCATGTTGTTCATGAACTTAGTCAAATCATGTACCATGTTGACCTTCTATACTATAGGGAAATTTCAGAATTATTGTGTTCAAATAAAAACTTATTAATTAATACTACTAAGAAGTAAGTACAAGACTAGATGATAAAATTTTAGTAAAAGAGTTTTCTTATTTTTTTATTGAGGTATATGGCCTTTTAAGGCATAAAAGTAGAATTTTTGTACCCAAGTTAGGAGCTTGGATAATCTCATGTTGCAAGAAGCACATAATATCCTCAATTTTGTTCATCTAAGTGTCACTAAAATGACACATGAGCTAAAAAGGCATTATTTATATCCTAGAATGAAGTAAGATGTCACCAATTTTGTGTCAATATGCATAGAATGTTAGTGATTCAAGGCTAAACATTATCACCCTAGGGGATTTTTATATCCTCACAATTTACCTAGTGATATGTTGGTTGTAACTTACCTTGATTTTATTGCTAGGATGCTTAAATTTTTCATCAAATATGACACTATTTTGGTGGTAATTGAAAAGGAAACTAATATTGGCAATTTTATAGTAGGAAATCTATGGATGACACTTTTGTGTTTGTAGAACATTTTTTAAATGAGGTAGTATGATTGCACAGGATGCCTGATTCAAGTGATTATTTATAATCAGAATAAGTTATTCACATCAAGGTTTTGGCAAACCTTGACTATAGAATTTATCACTTGGCTAAAATTTAGTTCCTCATACCACCCAAAAGTAGATGTTCAAATCAAAACACTCAATCATGTGGTTGAAGACATGCTACAAATGTATGTTATAGATCAAAAAACTAAATGTGAAGACTATCTCCATTTAGTTGAGTTTGCTTATAATAACTCATATCATTTTGTGTTAAAAATGTATCCTTTTGAAGTTATATATGTATGAAAATTAAGGACCCCACTTGGATAAGATAGTTTATAAAATAGATCCATTATTAGCCCTAAATTACTAGAAGAGTATGATAAGAAAATGGCCTTAGTATGCTAGAATTTAAAATTTGCTTAGAATTAGTAAGAGTTATGTTGAATATAAGATAACACCTAATGAGCTTGTTATTGGTGATAATTTATTTATATGTTTTAGACATCATAAAATTTTAATTAAGTTTGGAAAAACTTTTGACTTAGCTCCATGCTTTGTCAAAACTTATAACATCATGAATAAGATTAGTATTTTTGCCCATCATCTAGCTTTGCCCCCTTCTTTGTCTAGAATAGATGATGTTTTTCATGTTGATTTATTAAGAAAATATGTACCTAATATTTCTCATGTCTTAGATTATAAAAATATACAAGTTATAAAAGAAGAAAATATTAAACTAGAGCCATTGAAAATTATGGACCAATGTATTGTTAAGTTATAGAATAGAAACATTCAACACATTTTGGTATAATGGGACCAAATGAATGATATAAGTGCCACTTGGGAAGCTATAAAACTATTCATGCAAAACTATCCTTAGCTATTTTGATTAATCATTGGGATGGATCCTCTTTAAGTGGGGATGAATGTCATAACCTGACCTTATGATACATCTAGTTGTTAGTTATGAGACTTTCATAGAATATATTTATTGATTTTGATGCTTATTTATATTTTCTATTATATATGTGATTACAATTCTAACATTATTCATAGCTTACTGTTATATGGTCGATGATGTAATTTTGAATGAGTATAGATGATTTGTTATTTCATGCTTACATTACATACAATCCAGATTATGTTATTTATGTAATTCCATGTTTTTGTATATTACTTGTCCATCTTCATAACTATAGGAGTAGGTTTTATGAGCTAGGCTCAGTGGCAAAATTTTGTAGCTAGGGTAATATGGTAAGGGAATTGAGAAGTTAGTTGACTCTAAAAGATAGAATAATAGAATGAAATATCAATCCATTTAAATTCCTCTCCAATTTTATTATAGTCCTAATTTGTGATTTTAAGTTTTATCTTGATTGGTCATCTTGCATTGTAGGTGTTTTTTTTTTCTTACATACATGTGTTTCCACATTGGTCTTATGATCTTTGGTTTTTTTTTGTCTCCTACCTACTTGGTTGTGTTTGTTTGTTTACTCTTGCTTACTTGTATAGGTTATGATTATGTGGGGTATAGTTTCATTTCATATTTCCATTATCTTGTATCCTTAACTTATAATATTGTGAGTTTATTATCCATGATTAATTTTGATTGACCCCTTAGGGGATAATTTTATTTGATTCATTTTTTGAATTAGTAAGGGACCATAATGTTATGGTTCTAGGTTGGCATAGTACTCATGATGGTTAAGGGATTCATGGGACTTTGTTGACCCACCCCATTGATATTATGATGAATCTTGGTTAACGAGATAAGGTTTTGGATGGTGATAATTGTTATTTTTGGTATTCATTTCAAATCTCAATTACGAGCTAGGCATAAGGTGTGTGAGAAGTTTCCATCCCTGCTTGAACCAATTATTTTAGGGTACGAATCCTAAGGCAACAATGATGGTGTTAGAATAAATAATGGTGGTTTTCATTATACAAGTCATTAATGGCAGCAAGGAGAAAATGGGGTTCATGGAGATAAGGGTGGTGTAGAGGTTTGATTTCCTCACAGTAATTAGAGAAGGAGGGGAATTCATCATTTTATACTATCAAGTTTTGATGAATGGCTAAATTGTAAGTTTAGTTTGTTTTTTTGGGGGTCAAAACCCTTACAAATCTAAAATAGCTATGGGTTAACCATGAATTCATAAGACTTCATAGTGAACCCATATTTGGATAGAAATTATTTTAACAAGGTTATTGACATTTGGGTTTAAATCAAATACCAAGTTTGGGATTGAGACATGTATTTTTTCTTGATTCCATTAAGATCAGATTATAACATCACAATGAGATCTTTGATACATGATAAAAATGGGCATGATTGTTAAACATTGGGGTTTATTTTCTTGTTTTCTCAAGTATATGTATGGCATTGGGTTTTATTTATTTCTAAACCTTTTTGGGTCTCAAAGACCATTCTAGATTCGAAACAGGTATTCAGGTGGTTTTATATGTATGGTGTGTTTGTTTAATGTTGTAGTCATTAGCATAAATAATGATTATAATGTGAAAATATCATCCTTAGTTGTGTATAGTTATTCCTTATGAATAATGATGTTTTATTATTTTGCATTAATGATTTGGAATTTGTATGGTTATGCATTGCACTGATTTGGTCAAGTTAATCGAGTAATTACAGGAAGGTTGAAAGATTTATGATTGTTGTTTAGCTATGAAATTATTTTGTTTATAAGTTATTTTTTAAAGTTACATATTTGTGAAATTTTGAGGGAGGTATTGCAGAATTTTTTGATCAATTTGATATTATTAGGAGACAACTAGTTTTGGAAGAAGTAAATTATTGTGAATGCATGCATACTCCTTATAATTTTTGACTATTGTTAGTAAACCCTTTTTATTGAATACATATTTGAGGGTGGATTGATGGATATTATCCCTTAAATGGGTGTGTGTTGTTTCCATTTTTTATTTATGGATCATTCCAAAAGTAAATGGCCATTCTCTTTTTCCAAGCCTAGTTATTGATTTCCACCATCGAGCTGATGGGTGGGGTGGTTAGGGCCACCGATGGTTGGGTTCATAGGATTGAGCATGAGGGTTTACTCCTTTGTAAGTATTCTTAATTGGATTGAAATTGGTGACATTTTATATTTTTGATGTGGATGTGCTTATGTTTGAGTTGATTTTATAAGACTTGTTTGAGCATGTGAAAAGTTATATTCAATCATTTGTATTGTTTGTACTAAAACATTCTTTTATTTCATGCTTACATATTGAGATAATTTGGTAATAATTAGAGATAAATAACAATTCTTAGTATAGAAGAATTATTGTGTTGATTCCTTTAGTGTGATTCATTATTACATATAAATTAGACTTTCACATTGAAAATATAAGCTCTTCATGGTATATGAACACAACATTATGCCTTTATTTATCATTAAATTACAAATAGGGATATATTATTTATTTAGGATTGTAATTGGAATCAATTAAGTTATAATGATTTCATGATTAAGTTTTATGTTCATGTATAATAAGAGGTATGTATAGACAAGTTAGTAATGATTGTTCAAGGAATGTTGATGCAAAGGAAACTTCTTATCAACACTCTCTCACTTGTCTTATTAAAACTTATCCTTATTTTGACAAAAACTCATAAGGAAACTTAATTAATACATGCTTTAGGGTTTAATTGTATGTTTAGGATTATTATGATCATATTCATACTCATTCAAGTATTCTTGGATCTCCTAACTAATCTACTCAACTTCTTAGTGCAACTCTGTCACCATTGACTACTTCTTGTATTTTGTCTAACTTGCTAGTAGCCTTTTTTCACTAATTTAAATTATACAGATAAGTAATAAATAATATTGAGAATCTAAATTTATATTTAGGTACCTTTTATCATGTACCTTATCTCCAAAAAATTTATTGTATAACTCCACTTCAAGGTGCACTTTTCAATCACTGTCTAGGCCTAATTAGGCCTCTTATACCCATGTTTAGACATAGTCACTTCCTTATGTACACATACATACCTTACAGGATCAAAAATTCCAAAATATATTAGAACATATCAATCCATAACTAATAACCAAATTTTGAGGTTTTTTCCAATGGAATCTCCCATAATATCAATTTGAGTTTCTAAACCATCATTTAGGGTTTTCACTGCTTGTATCAACCCAAGAAGGGTAAATTTGCAATATTAAACTTCAAAAAAAATTTAAACATACTATGTCTGAGACAAATAATAATATAAAAATAATATATTTCATTTAACTAATAATTATTTCATTATAAGGACGTATAAATAAGCCTAATAATGCTCATAATATTCTTATAAAATAAGATGAGAAAATCAACTACTAATAATTCATAATCTTATTATTCTAACAACTAACCTATTTTATATGTGGTTGTTTTATAACACAATAAATCACTTTATTTATTAAAAAAATATGAATTAATAATCTAACATTCTCCCCCTTAATTCATCATAGTTTGGAGAGTATAAGAGAGAAATTTTGAATGCCTCAAACTTATCGTGTGCAAGTGACTTTGTGAAGACATCTACACACTGATATTGAGTGGAGCATTACTGAAGATAGATATAATGCTATTGAACATTTTCACATATAAAATTCACTTAAACTTCAATTTTCTTCATGCATTCATGAAACACTAGATTGTGTACAAGTTTAAGAACACCTTAATTATCACAGTTCAAAACTGTTAGTTGAGTTTGTGGAACTCCCAATCATTCTAGTATGCGACATAACCATATCACCTTGCAGATAGATAATCCTACAAAAAAATATTCTTCCTTAATAGAATAATAAGAAACAAAGTTATGCTTCTTGATCCCCCATGAGATTGGACCAGATCCAAGAAAGAAAATAAACCCAAAAGTGGATTTCCTATCATCAATTGAACATGCATGATCTGCATCCATATATCTAGTTAAGAAGAACTTATCATTCTTATTGTATGCTAGGATATAATCCATCATTCCTCAAACATACTTAATACTCACTTAACTACTTTCTAGTGGCTCACTATTAGCTCCTACATGAATCATGAAAGATAGATGACAACATAACTAATATATGGCCTAGTGTATGTAAGGTAGATGAAACTCCTAATCAATTGGTGACAAAGAGTACCATCTATAAGTAGTGATAGATCTAAGTGATAAAAATTAAGTCTTGTATCCATGGATGTATCTATTTATTTAAAATACATCATTTGAAACCTTCCAAGTAATGTCTTGGTGTACTTCATTTGAGACATGAATATGTGGTGCCCTTTTTTCCATACTTCCAATCCAAGATAATAGTGTAGTATCCCAAGATCTATCATGTCAAACAATTGATTAAAATCACTTTTTATTACATCAATTATCTTCACTGAGCTACCAGTGATTACTACATATTGACATAAACAATAATAATAACAATCTCCCCTCCTTTATTTTTGAGGGAGAGATTAGGATCATATTGATTCCTCTAAAATCCATGCTTCACAACATGTTCATCAATTTTTATATACCAGGCTCTAAGATCCTGTTTGAGCCCATATATAGATTTTATGAGTTTGCACACTTTATTCTCCTATCCTTGTGTGACATAATCCTCTGGTTGAGTCATAGAGACCTCTTCCTATAGATATAAATTTAAGAAGGAACTTTTTATGTCCATATGATGAATTCTTCAACCAAACTATACAACTATTACAAAGATCATTTTGATTGTCTTTATCTTAGATATAGGAGCAAAAGTCTCCTCATAGTCTATACCTTCTTTCTAAGAATAACCATTTTCTATGAATCTTAGCTTGTGCTTATCTATACTACCATCTACTTTGTATTTGGTCTTAAAGACCCATTTTCAACTGATAGGTTTCTTCTTGGGTGGAAGATCAATAAGTTTCATGTGTCATTCTTCATGAGAGACTGGAATTCTACATCTATGGCATCTTTCTATGTTTTGGACTCTAGGGCTTCATGGACTATAGAGGGCTCAAATGATTCTATAACTATGCTCATTAATGCCAAATTTACCTCTTGATGAGCCATACTATGAGTCCTTAGTATTGTGGATAAAGTGTCTGAAGGTCCATCCAGTTTGGTGCCTTTATTAGATTTATGTGTGGAAGATGAACTAATTTCACCTTTCTCATCAAATACTACATCTCTATTGATAAGAATCTTCATGGTTTCTAGATCAAAGAATTGATATGCCTTTGACTCTTTACTACATCCCACAAAAATACATTCATTGGTTATTTATCTAATTTATTTATTTTCTTCTTTGGGATATGCATGTATGCTTTGCAACCACAAACTTGAAGATGAGAGAATTTTATCTTTTTTCCAGTCTATGCTTCCTATGGTGTTATTCCATCAAGAGCTTTGGTGGGTAATTTATTTAACAAATACATAGCTATCAGACATGTTTCTACCTAATATGAATAAGGTAGGTGTGAATCCTCAACCATGATTCAAAATATCTCTATAATGACATGATTACATCTTTCTACAATATGATTTTGTTGTGGTGTGTAAAGATTAGTGTATTGGTAATGTATTCCATATGTAACAAGGTATAAAATCAACTTTTTACTGGTGTATTTTCCCCCATGATCTAAGTGGAGGGCCTTGATTTTGTGACCAGTTTCATTTTCAATAGAGGCCTTGAATTATTTGAAGGCTTGAAAATCTTGATCCTTAGACCTTAACAATGAAACCCATATTTTGTGGGAATGATCATCAACAAAGAGTTGAAAATACGGGTATCCTTTGTGGCTAGTATTCATAGGTCCACATAGATTAGTGTACACTAGATCAAGTGGATGTGGAGATTGATATTCACTTTTGTCAAAAGGAGCTCTATGTTTTTTACTAGTTAAGCAACTAAGACAAATATTATAAGACTATTTGAGTTTAGGAAGACCTCTAACCATATTGTGTTTTATTAATACAAGTATATACCCATAACTCAAATTAACATATCTTCTATGTCATATCTAAGATTTATTTATATTGTTTATAATAAGTGATTGGTGATCTTTATTTACAAAGTCAAGCTGAAACATTTTGCCTATATTTGAAGCTTGTGTAAGAGTTTTAGAGCCACATGACTTATTCTTGATAACTCAAAAAAATTTACCATCTTTGTGATCAAATTTAACTTTGAGATTGTGATCAATAAGTTAATTTATAGAAAACAAATTCTTAGTGAGTCTTGATACATATAAGACATATGTGATTGTGGTAGTTCTATGACCAAGTTGTAAAGAAACATCACCTTTATCCTGAATAGTTTATGATGAATCATCACCAAGAGAGACATTTACCTAAGATCCTATTTTGTGTAAAGTGAAAAACCATTCATTTTGTCTTGTCATGTGCCTTATGGCACCAAAATCAACATAATAGATAGAATTTGAATAACAATGTTCTCATGTGTCTGTGTAGTAAAGATGTGATCATCTTCTGAAGAATGATCATCCTCTATTGTTTCTTCTTCCAATTCTATTTTAAATGGGGTTTTGTCTTTGATAATTGAGGTGAATTTTGTGAAGTGGATTTATTTTTGGATGAGCCTTACGTGAAACTATTATACCAATAATGTTTTAGGTCATGTCCTATCTTTTCATAAATAAGATAGACCTTCTATGAACATGGTTTTTTCCCCTATTTATTTTTTTATTTTTTCTACTTAGGATTCTATTTGGATTCTTTTATTATTTTCTTTCATTTTTAAGGGTAGGCATATGCATGTTCTTCATCGGGTTCCTCAGCAGTCTGTATGGCTTCTTCCTACTATAACATGTTAACCAATGAAATAAAGGTTGGTTTTTGACTCATGATATTTAATGTGGTTACAAAAATTATATATGTGGGGGAAAGTTATCTTATTAAAATGGGGACCAAAGATTCATTTGACATCATTTTGCCTAATGATTCAAGTGAAGCCCACAATGGTGTAACTCTATGAAGAAAAACCTCAACTTTTTATTTTGATTTTAACTTGAGAGAATAGAGTTAGTGCTAGAGATGAAGAATCTAATTTTTTTTCTTTGTTTCATATACTATTTTAATCTTATCCCAAGCATCTTTAGTAGTAGTGTCATAATGGACATGGGATTGTACCTCAATCAAGACTCCAAACATGATGATTAGCTTAGCCTTCTGATTGGGTTTGTCAAAATTTCACTATTGATTATCATCAACAGCATGTTGAGTCCATGTTCCATCAACTATGCTCCATATTTCCATAAATTGTAAATGTGTTTTAATTTTGGTTTTCCAGGATGCATAATTGTCACCTCAAAGAAGCTATGTGTTTTGTAGAACAAAACATTGTCCATTTTCATCCATGTGTGAAAATATGATAAAATTGAATAAGGGTGATGGATTGGTTATTTATCACTATAGGTTTCAATTTATACCTTTCATTATACCATTATTATAGGATACCAGTCCTTTCTTTATATGCACCCTTCTAGTATACCCATCGATACATGGAAGAAGCTTGCCTTTTTTATATACTCGATGATATGTGAAAGAAGAGTAAACATACATGAAAGAGATTGATATGTGGTACTTAGATAGTAATGAAAAGGTTTCATCCAATCACTATCACCTTATTAGATGTATTTTCACATATACACATGTAACTTCGCTATATACATGGAAATACCACCAATTAGGATCTATGCCCTTTAATTGAAATGAATAGGTAAATGGAGGGAAGGTTATGAATATCTCTAAACCTTATTACTCCCCAATGATTTAAAGGTTTGTTTCCTATATCTCATTATGGTATATATGTTAGGCTATATATGTATTAGTTCAAAGTGCAATGGCATTACTTGTCAATGTGAACTAGAGGCATCATTCGGACTGAACGTTGTGAATGAGATTTTTACAATCTCATTGATTTTTTGAGACACTTTTTTTTTTAAAATTCCAATTATTTTGAATTTTTATAATAAAATTCAACTTAAAAAGTACAATAAATGTATAATTATTCCATTAGGAAATAAATAAATAAATACCCACTCCTAATTTTGTCTTTTGCTAGTAGTGGGATTTGAAACTAGCACCTATTTTGTTCAAAAAGATTATTTTGCCACTTAAAATATGGAGAGTTCATAATTTATAAATCACTTTAATTTCAAATTAAATTTTAAAAATTTATTATAAAAATAAAAAATTAGACCTTATAGTTCATCTCTCCATACATAAGTCTTAGTTGACAGGTAGAAAATTGAAATAGGTAACTCCACCTTTGTTCCATATGTAGATCTCGTGCAAAGGACAACTTGGAGAGTCCCAAAATTTAGTATGGAAACATGCACACATATACATAGACTCAATATAGAACCATTTCCAATTATTAAATCTGAAAATAATGTTTTTATGACCTGATATGGCTATAAAACCAAACTACTCATTCACCTCTTGTTGGAAAATTTTCTTGCATCAACTTTAACTGCATAAAAAATCTATATGTTAG
This sequence comes from Torreya grandis, assembly GCA_037957365.1. Taxonomy (NCBI): domain Eukaryota; kingdom Viridiplantae; phylum Streptophyta; class Pinopsida; order Cupressales; family Taxaceae; genus Torreya; species Torreya grandis. Next base: position 589,242 of record JARHVA010007236.1, on the reverse strand, counting down.
CCTTCTCATGTGTGTGTGTGAGAATATTTTATTATATATCATGAGTTAGGATTCACATGCAAAAAATGGAATCTACTTTAGATGAGTGTATGGCCCAAAAATTATAAAATAGTAACTATAGGTCAAAATAGATAAGTGAAAACTTTGAGGCTCCCAAAAGGTTGTATGACCTAATGCACTTACATACAACCTTGGGCAAGATCATAAAAAATGGAGTTATAAATGCCTCCAAGAAATTTTAAATCCAAAATCAACCTATATGGATAGATATGGAGAAAATACAATATGGTACTACTACAAAAAGTGACAAAACAAAATCTTCTTGCTTCCAAAGGCCAAAAACATTGTACAACCTAGGTAAAAAATAGTTTTTCAAAATTTAGGGGGTGTAAACAATAGTAAATAATACCTAACCAACCTCTCATGTTCCTTTGGAGAGTTGTAAAATTTTCAAATCATGAAAGACCATATGGATAGGTTGGAAAACTAATGTCTCCAAGATCCAAATTCTCCACTGGTTCTTACAAGTACGATCTAAATTTCACGTTAATTATTTTATCAAAGATTGTCTCTAATAATGATTATCTATAATACCATATTTGAGCCAAAAAATAATATGAAAATAATATATTTAATTTAGGTAACAAACACTAAATTATAAGGATGTATAAATAAGCCTAATAATTCTCATAATAGTCCTATAAAATAGGATGAGCAAATCAACTACTAACAATTCATAATCTTATTATTCTAACAACTAACCTATTTTCTATGTGGTTGTTTTATAACATAATAAACCACTTTATTTATTATAAACATATGAATTAATAATCTAACACTATGGTGAATGAATAGGGTATGTATCATCCCTACTCACCTTCTTCAATCATTGTATCTATCTTGATGCCTATGTTCATCAATTAACTCAAGTATGGGTTGGACTGTATATGCAAACATAGTCTCCTACAAGGTTGATATTGGTTGACTCACACAAAATTTGAGAAATAGGTAAATAAATATATATAAGATCCTCAATAAAGTTAAGATAATGTTTACCAATTTATATGTGATTTCAATTCAACTTCTATAGTCATTTTATGTTCATCATCAATACACAATCTTTTGTAACTAGACACACAATAACATAACAAAGTCTACAACTTTTAGTTATCATAAATGAGATTTTTTTTATTTATTTCTTTAGATATATCATTCAAAAAATCTTCAAATTCCATTAGGATTTACCTTCTAAATTGTCTCAAGCATTAATGTTTACAAGTTTTGTATTCCCTATAACTACTTTAACAATTCTTGATCCCTCCAAGAACGTTGAGAGACTACAAACTATCCTAACTCCTAATATACCTATATGAATGACTTAACATGTGATTAAAGTATGTAATTATGTAAACTTGAACCCCTATATAGTCCAATCAAAATACTCCAACATTTAAACTCCTCCACACATGGCTAAGAACCCCAAAAATTGATAAGGAAATTCAAATTTTCAAATTAGTGAAATTGATGGGAAAATGTCAATTTCAAATTTTAACCTCCCTAAGCACACTTTGAAACTTGGATAAGTTTTAAAAGTGTATTATAAGAATAATAAATCCCTTATAATAATGTAATCAACCTATATGACCCATAAATAACTAATCACTCCAAAATTGAACAAACAAAATAAGACAATTCATCCATAAAAGGATGTTCTTGCATCATACTATTGAGGATCAAAAATAAACTTTCCATGAAAGTTTATTTGTTCTTGTATTGAGATTTTAATTATAATATATCTCTCTTATTCATTCTAGCTATTCAATTTCATATCCTCTTATATCCCAAGGCCAATGAGTGGAACATAGACCTCTTTATTTCTTGACTATTTCTACCTTGCCTCTTTTGAGGTTATCCTTTTATATAATGCTCTCCAAGCTAATAAAATTCTATGATTTTTTTATTTTAATATACTAAACTTTCACATGAAAAAAATCAAGTTAAACATAACAACCTCATTCTTGTCTTCTAACAAGTCACACTATTGCACTCTCATGGTTGCCCTTTTTGTGACTGGATCTACTACCTCTTGTATTACTTCTTGTTGTTCCATCTTCTTCTCTACAGTAACATCAACCTCTTTAATTAATTTATTTATCTCTTTTTATTGTTCACTCACTATCCATTCAGTCAAAATTTCTCTCAACATGCTCATATTCTTAGGAAACTCTATTAAATACTCCACACTATTTATCAATGATATTTGACTAGACAACCTTATAATTAACTTTTTAAAGTGAGCTTTTGATAAGGTATAAGTTTCAAAAAACAAAATAGTTTATTTATTGACTATAATAACCATTCCTTAATGCTCAAATAATTCATTACTAACCTCATCATGTTAGGCTAATTATAACAACTCTTTGTTTCTTGCAATTAGTACTTTAGAACCCTATTTAACTATTGCACTCTCTTCTCTCACTTATTTGTCAAATTTTACTACACCTTATTCCTCTTGACATTTGAACTCAATTGGTACTTCCTTAACTTCAATGTTACAACTAGTTACTTATGGCAAATACTCTTTCTCACTAAACATCATCACATTAGACTATACCTCTTTCCATGCTTGACTATCCTTCAATGGGGTTAATGTATGCTTTATGCCATCCTTCTCAATGTTGTATGCATTAGCTCTACCATCATGCATAACTCTTATATCATACTTCTATGGTATCCCAAATATGAGATGGAAAAAATAAATGGGAATTATTTGAGATCTAGATTATACCTTAACTAGAAGTAGAAATGTTCAGGTCCTACTACCAAATCTAGCTCAACATGGGACTAACCCTAGACTATGGGTATCCTATAATGGGGTTAAACCTCTAGGATTTTTAATGAGGCTATCTCCTCTGATGAATAATTTATCTCATTTCCACTAGTAAAAATTACTAATGATGAGTCAAAAGTGAGATAGGGATAACATGAAAGGGAAAACATAAGATAAATATGGTGATGTACCTAAATAATGGTTGATATACTCTGATCAACTCTTAATCACTAGTGAAACAAGAAAAAGACTAGATCTAGGATTCCAAATATCTATCATACATTATTATTTCATGAAGATGTTCACCAGATGATCACAAGATGAGGTAAATAATGGAGATGTTTAATGTAAGACACTAACCAGTCATAATATCCACATGCAGGCTTCAATAAAAATATTTAGAACACTAAACTTGACCTGCATAGCAAGATGAACTAGTAACTAGGTGAGATCATAACTTGACAAGGGAGAACAGATCTACCACATATCCAAATATGAAATGTACACAATATACCAAAATAATTAAATATTAAAAGTAGTCTTATGTCCATCTTAATAGGTTACAAGCTCCATCTTGGCAGAGTTTAGTCATGCCCAAGAGAGGGATATGAGAAAATACAGAGAGGATCTATTTTTTGGCTCTAAATCCTCTATATATAGTAGAAAGAGAGATGGGAAAATACATTAGAGAGTGGGAAAAATTCATCAAGATCAATGAGTGAGGTGGCAACTCATTGATTAATTTTTATATGTGTGCTTTGATCAACAAATAGACCTCCTTTTATCCCAATATTCCTCAAACTCTTCTCATTGATTGAGAGATCCCCACTAGAAGATAAGGGTTCCTTATGCATAATTACAAAGTCTATTTGAATGGAATTAAGGCCCTTAACTATTTTTCCAACTACCAATCCACTACCTTAGGACCCTAAGTCCACTTGACATGTTCATGAGGATCAAATCCTTGAATATTGAAACTAAAAGTGCCATGTCATGAACAATGGTTAGTACTTGCTTTGTTGATGATGGAGCCATATCGACAAATGATCCCCTTTGCATTAAACATATATATATATATTCCATCTTCATGTCTATATCATGAGCCAATTTTATAGACATAAAACCAATTTAAGATTATTATTTTTCCTATATCCTTTATATTAATATAGACCTATAAATTGTATATCCCTTTTTCTGGATTATAATAAGTCCAAATAGATCCATTCTATCTCTACATGGACCTATAATTTACCATATGCATGGATCCTTCTTAAAATGTTGAACATAGTTGCATAAATAACCCCATAGACTATATATTCATGAACCAAAATGATTGTATTTAGCCTTAATGGTGGTTCTTTATATTCTTTATCACCTTGGCTACAAGACTATGTCCCTTTTGTGGAGTTCAATCGAGCTTCAATGATAGAAAGATGATCTTTCAAGACCCATTTTCTTCCATCAAAAATGGATTCTTAACTTCCATCAAAAATCTTGAGCTCTACTTTATTATAATTGGCTTTCAATATCTAGCTCAACTTGTTGACATATTGACCTTTGCTTGCATTATCAATCCTTATCTGTATGATCAAGTGAGAGCCATTGTTCTTGATCTTCACTTGTCAACTTTATCCAAGATTATGATATATGTTAAATGCATGTTGATTCTTAATAATCACTATCATTATGTAGATTTACACACTTACTCCGTGTGTTAATCTCTTGAGTTCCTTGATTGTTTGACTCATCTCTCACTATTGGATCAAGATGTATGATTGAGTGACGGCTATTAGATCTTCTAGAACCCACTATTTGAAAACCAATGGCTATTTTATGATCTTCAATATGAAATTTTGAATCCCATAAAACAATGTTTATGAGACCATCATTGGCATTCACATGACCATCAAATTTAAATTTGAAAGTATTTATTTTGATCAAGTTTAAACTTGACATTGGCACAAATGTATTATGTTGTAGGTCCAAATTTGAAGCTCCATAACTTGATCCAAAAATCTCATGCATGCATGAAAATTTTAGAGGATGGTCTTAGAATGAAGGATTCCCTATAACTACAACTATTTATCTCATGAGAGTTCTTGAGGTGTATTTATTAAATGCATAATTTATCTGGTCCATTCATTTTTGCATGATATCTTAGTGACTGTTTGGTTATTAAACTTGCAAAAATTCATCTCTTTATCATTATTTCAAGGCTCTTATTGATTCTTAACATTTTTTCAACTTAGTCCATGATTTTTAACTCTTGAATCATCATGAAAACCAATTGGTCTTCTCTAGTTTACAATCTTATACCTATTTCAAACCTTTGGTCTATTAATTCATCAAACCATGTAAGAACTTTGTATGTGGGACAAAAATGACCAACATCTTTAGTGATTGATAGGGGTTACATGCCTATCTATGTAAGAGAACCTAGACCATATGCCTAGTCTAGTCCATTGGGCATGGAGTCTGTATTTGGATCTAACATATTGACCTAGATCCAACAATGGCTACCAATCTTACTCTAACCTCTGTTGAAACCAATATAAAAGACCAAGAAATTAAAAAAATAAGACAGAGTGCCCAAGGCACTTATTAAAGTAAACTAACCTAGAACAAAATATATATAACAAATAGACATGCTAAAATAACACTTAGAGGAATTTAAACAAAACTATCCTAATATATACAACTTAAAAATATATGTACCATTCCTCCTAGATCAAAAAGAAACTCATGGGATGAGGAATTTCATGAGGCATATAGTTCCTTGACCCTTGGTCTTGATGCCTCTTTCTTCTTTTTCATATTTTCCAACTTTAATGGCATGATGATTAGTGAGAACCAAATAACTCCAAATAGGTCAGGTATATGCACCCAAACAATATTAATTTCTTCATATGGATCCTTAATTGAAACCTCTAGTATTGGTCTAGTAAGACACACCTCTTTTATTTCCATGGTTTCACTAGTAAGACTAAGCTTATTCATGGTTATAATTTCTTCAAGATCATCAAATATCTCTACATATTTTGCCTAATCTTGTTCATTATACTCCATGGGAAACTCTTTATCCACCTTCTTAAGCACTTGATCCTCAACTTGATGAAGATATTCAAGGTCTTGAAAGAGATTCATTTATGGCTATCAATCCTCAATGTCCCCCATGTCATCCAGACTACTATTTATTCAATTTTCTCTTCTCAATGCATGAGTCATAAAGTTAGTGTTCTATATGTTGTAATACATCTAAGGGTGATTCAAAACTAGATAGAGATACTGAGTCATCTCTGGGAACTAAGTATTCCAATTTGGTCTCATAAAACTCTTTTAGGGATAAAAATTCTTTAGGATTATCTTGACCTTCATCACTGATGGTACACTCCATTTCACACTTGAGAGGGTCATCTACTATTTCATGATCAAATATGGATTCTTCTTCAAATACCTCTTCCTTAAAGTCTTGGTCACATTCTTCATGGATAGCTGTAAAAGAATCTTCAATATGTCCCTCCTCATTAAAAAGGGTTAAGTTCCCTTGTTATCACAAAGGGGAATCCATATGGTGATCTCTTCCTGATAATCACTTATGACATCTCCTTGATTAGTCATAGCTTGGATATGCTCCTCTTTACTTTCTTCCATCAAAATAGGTTCCTTATCAAGAAAGGGTGGGGTGGGAGGTTGATGAATAGGCTCATGGGTTTGAGGTGAAGAGTAAGATGTGATGGAGGGATGATAAACTAGAGATGGATCATGAGATGTGATGGATGATTTATGGATGGGTTTGTGAATGAAGGAAACCTTCTTACAACTTGGAACCTTAGAAAAAACTGACTCTTGAAAGAATTTGTTTAGGGAAAGAAATTTATGTTGGGAAATATGAGTACCTTCTTGTACTAGATCTTCATTTTCATGATGGTTTCCTTGAGACTCTTCAACAGTTGCAAACTATTCTTTAACCTTCACAATTTAAGTCTCCTCCTTATTTTGAGAACATCCTTAGATAGACCTATAGGATGGGAAAGATATAGGTCTCTTTTTAATCTTTTGATTTTGGTTATCTTCCTCTTTCATTATCTTCATATCTAACTCTATGATTTTCTTATCAATGTTCTCTTGGAATATCTTCTCTTTAAGGTGGTCAATGTCTTTATAAAGATAAGGAGCACAAGAATATTCTTGAGGAGGGATGAGAGACATTTATGGAGGTTTAGATCTTGCTTTATCTTGGGATTTAAATCCATATTTGCCTCACTCTAGATACCCCATGACTTTACCACTTGATCCTAACTTATAACCTTGAAAGACTTCATAAGGGGTTTTTTATGAGGGATGGAGTCTTGGATCTCAATAATAGGTTATTAAACAATAATCCCTTTCTTTTTATAAAATATCTCTTGGATATATCTCCAAGAAGGAAAGGTATGAGAAACACATGAGGAACTTGGCATACTCAAAGGATCACTTGGAATGGTTTCTTGAGGAGGAATAGATGTCACGTAAGAAGGTTGAGGTGGTGTATATGAAGACACATAAGATTGGTGAGGTTGGACCTATTATTCCTCAAGGCCTCTTAGATTTTCCTCAATTATTTGAATGTGACCCCCTATATCCATCATCTCATCTATGAAATTGTTCTAATTTTCTCTCTCAACAAGTGCCCATTCTTCTTTCATTTTCTGCAATGACTCTCTCACATAATGGATCTGGTGAGTAGGGACATCTTGGCCATAATAGTTTTGTGAACACAATTATAATTCATGCTTATCAAGGATCACTAAATTTTACCTAAGTTTTGGTATGGATGGATCATGATAGGGTTGATGAGGAGCATTATTATGATGTGCTTGACATCCATATGAAGGATATGGGAAATACTCTTGCATACATGACTAGTATTGGTCCTCACACTATTGGTGAGGATAATGAGGAAGGTAAGATCCATTCCCTTGATAATAAGGATCATGAGAAACTTGACAAAGATCCTTATAGTTTTGATAAAAATCTTGGTAGGGTGGATAGGAATTATATAAATTATGAGGATCATACTAGGACTACTGATAAGGAGGTGGATAATAGGTATATTCACCATAGTTGTCCATAGAAAATTCATGTGTCAAATGAGATGCAATAACTGATTAGAAACTTCATTGAGACATACTTGGTTTTCTCAAAACTATAATTTTGATTTGGAGTCACCATTGGTGATAATGTGCTTGATTCCAAAAACTAATTAGAGGAAAGACACACCAAGATATTTCCATTATTTTAGACCTTTATCCCATCAAGAATGCTAGAAATGTTGGAGATCTAGATTATACCCTAGCTAGAAGTAGAAGTGTTCAAGTCCTACTTCCAAATTTAGCTCAAAATGGGACTAACCCTAGGCTATGGCTATCCTATAATGATGTCAGACCACTAGGATTTTTAATAAGGCTAGCTCTTCTACTACACTATTTAGCTCATTCCCACTACTAAAAACTACTAATGACCAGGGAAAAGGGAGAGAGGGATAACTTGAAAGGGAAAACCTAAGATAAATATGGTGATGTACCTAAATAATAGTTGATCCACTTTGACTAACTCTTAAACACTAGTGCAACAAGCAAAAGATCAAATCTAGGATTCCAAATATATGTCATACATTAGTATTTCATGAAGAGGTTCAAAAAATGATCACAAGCTAAGAGAAATGATGGAGAGGTTTAATACAAGACACTAACCAGTCACAGTATCCACATCTAGGCTTCAATCAAAATATGTATAACATTAAACATGATCTACCTAATAAGATGAACTAGTAATTAGGTGAGATCATGACTTGACAAGGGATAACAACTCTACCATATATGCATTTTTGATATGTACACACTATACTAGAACAATGAAATCTAAAAAATAGTATTGTATTCATCTCAAGAGGTTTTAAGCTTCATCTTGGTAGAGTTTAATCATGTCCAAGAGAGGGATCCAAGAAAATATAGAGAGGATCTATTTTTTGGCTCTAAAGCCTCTATATATATATATATATATATATATATATATATATATATATATATATATATATATATATATATATATATATATATATATATATATATATATATATATATATAAAGAGAAAGAGAGATGGGAACAATGCATTAAAGAGTGGAGAAAAGTCATCAAGATTAAGGAGTGAGGTGGTACCTCATTGATTACTTTATGTATATGTGATTTGATAAACAAATGGACCTCCTTTTGTTCGAATAGTCCTCAAGCTCTTCTCATTGGCTAAGAGATCCCCACTAGAAGATAAAGGTTCCTTATGCATGATGAAAAAGTATATTTGAATAAAACTAATATCCTTAATTGTTTCTCCAAATACCAATCCACCACTTTGGAACCCTAAGTATACTTGATGTGTTCATGATGATTAAATCCTTGAATCCTAAAATTAATAGTGTCATGACATGAATGGTAGTTAGTACCTACTTTATCGATGATGAAACCACATTGATAGATGAGCCCCTTTGAATTAAACACATATCTGCTCCATCTTCATGTATAGATCATGGGCCCATTCTATAGATGGAAAACCAATCTAAGATTATTGGTTTTCCTATAGCCTTTATATTAATGTAGAACTATAGACTATATAACACGTTTTCTAGATTATAATAGGTCCAAATAGACCCATTCTATCTTTATAATGATATAGAGTTCACCATATACATGAATCTTTCTTAAAATGGTGAACACAGTCGCATAAATAACCCCACAAATTATAAATTCACAAACCAGAGATCATATTTACCCTTAATGGTGGTTATTTATATTATTTATCACCTTGGCTACAAGACTATATCCCTTTCATGGTATTTGATCGAGTTTCAATGGCATAAAGATGATCCTACAAGACCCATTTGCTTTCATCAAAAATGGCTTCTCTACTTTCATCAAAAATCTTGGGCTCTCCCTTGTTATAATTAGTTGTCGATATCTGACTCAGCTTGTTGACATATTGACCTTTTCTCACACCATCAATCCTAATCTATATGATCAAGTGAGAGCCATCAATATATATGATCAAGTGAGAGTCAACTTTGTCCAAGATTATACCATGTGTCAAATGCTTGTTGATTCTCAAGACTCGTTATCAATTTTTAGCTTTACATGCTTACACCACATGTCACTATCTTAATCTCCTTGATTGTTTGACTCATCTCACACTATTAGCTTAATATATATGATTGATCAAGGACCATTAGATCTACTAGGACCCACTATCTAAAAACCAAAAACTATTTTATGATCTTAAAATTGACATCCACACTCTCATCAATTAGTGTTTTCATGACCATCATTGACATTTATGTGATCATCAAATTTAAGTTCAAAATTATTTGTTTTGATTGAGCTTAAACTTGATGTTAGCATGAACAAATTATGTTATAGGTCCAACCTTGAAGATCCATAACTCAATCCAAAAAGCATACACATGCATGAAACTTTTAGAGGATGGTCTTCGCATGAAATACTCCTTAGAGTTGTAACTATTTAGTTTGTGAGAATTCTTGAGGTGCATTTTTAAAATGCATATGTTAACTATTCCATTCATTTTTTCATGACGTCCTAGTGATAGTCTAGTTATTAAACTTGCATAAATTCATCTCTTGATCATTATTTCAAGGATATAATGGATTATTAAGATTTTTTCAACCTGGTTCATCATTTTTAATGCTTGAATCATCATAAAAACCTACTGGTCTTCTCTATTTTGTAATCTTAGACCTATTTCAAACCTTTGGTCCATTACTTCATCAAACCATGCAAGAGCTTCATATGTGAGACAAAAATGGCCAATAGGAATCACATCACACAAAATCATATCTTTTTACCCATTAATTTGCATTACTCACCTCATCATGTTGAGTTGATTATAACAACTCTTTACTACCTGCAATTAGTAATTTACAACTCTATTCAATTGTTACACTCTCTTGTCTCACTTCTTTGTCAGCTTGTACTACACCTTATTCCTCTTGAAACTTGTACTCAATTGGTAATTCCTTGACTTGAATGTTTCAATTGGTTACTTGTGATAAATACTCTTTCTCACCAAACATCATCACACTAGACTATACCTCTTTTAATAATTGACTATCCTTAAATGGGGTTAATGTATGATTGATGTCACCCTTCTCAATGGTGTATATGTTTTCTCTACCATAATTCATATCTCTTATATCATAATTCCATGGTATCTAAAGTATGATATCTCAAACATAAATAAGAATCACATCACATAAGACTATATCTATTTACCCATCAATTTGCAAGCATACATGGCATTGCTTACTAACTAGGACTTGATGATTACTTTGAATCCAAGAAAATTTATAAGGATTTGGATGATATTTAATTTCTAATCATAACTTATTACCATCATAGAAGATACAAGGTTATCCATACTACCATTCTCAACTATAACCATACAACATTTACCTTTGCTTTTGCACATGGTCTTGAGCAATATCTTCCTTTATGGTGGTTCTTTCTCTTCATAGCCTATCTTCAAAAGAAACATATTCATCAACAAAATCTCTCCTATTTTAGGTAATTTAACATAATTTTGTAATGAATCCACACTTTCCTCTTCTTTTTAAACCACTTCATTCCTACTTTTCCTCCAAGAACTATTAGTTTTAATGTCTTCTAAGCACTCATATGATCTATGTCATGAAAAATTATTGCATTTGAATCATTTACCTATAAACCCATTATATCCTTTTCCTCTTCCATAATATCTTCCACTTATAGATCCATAACCACCTCTACTATATTGACTTGTACTTTCATAACTACTACCAACATCCTTACTATGAGTTTGCCATTAATTTAGATTACTTGGCTATCGTCTTCCGTCTTGTTGGTCTCTACCTCTCTAACATATTCATATCCCTCTATTTTATTATATTTTCCTTCTATTAAAATTTTACTCTACCTTCAATGTAGCTTGATAGGCGTCTTATAATATCCTTGGAGACAAAAAGCTAATTTCATCGTGAATGCTAAAATTTAATCCATTAGTGTACCTAGCAAATTTTTCTACATCCTCCTCTATGTGTCATGATCTGATGGTTAGTTTTTAGAATTATTTGGTATATTACTTCACTGATATGTCCTTTTGTCTCATATTTTGTATTCTTATAAACAAATTAGTTTGGTATTCCTTAAGCATGACCATCATTCTATCCCATGACATTATCTTTTACTTTCCCCTTCTTTCTTCCTATACTCCATCCCACCATAAGGATGCATGACCCTTCAACCTTGTCACTATAAACTTCAACATGTTTTCCTCATTCATATCTTCATAATCAAATTATTTATCCATATCTATGATCCAATCAATCATCTATTCAACGTTAAAACTATCCTCATACATTAACACCTCAAATTTGGGCTTTAATGTCACACTTATCATTTCTCTAATGAACCTTTCCTCCACTATAAATTTATATCCTTATTATATATCTTATTCTTGAGGAACCTCATCCCCTTATTCACTCACATCACCTCTATTCATCTCTCTTCTCTGATCCAATTTAATAGTTTGCAATATAGATTACAAGTTTCTCACTTCAATTAACAATGCATCAAATACTTGTAACCTTATTTGGGATATTGATTATCCACATCCTCTTGCTACCGTGTTTTATTAATGCCTTCCAAAGATATCCAAGGATTTTAAACCAAATGATGTAGAGGAAACTTCTTATCAACACTCTTTCACTTGTCTTCTGACAGCTTGTTCTTGATTTGACAAAAACTCATAAGCAAACTTGCTTAATACATGGTTCAAGGTTTCATTATTTTTTTAATATTATTATGATCATTCTCATACTAATAAAAGAATTATTGGATCTCCTAACTAATCCACTCAACTTATTAGTGTAACTCTATTACTATTTACTACTTCTTGTATTTTGTCTAACTTACTAGTAGCCTTTTTTGACTAATTTCAATTGTACAAAAATGTACTCATTAATATTGAGAATAAAAATTTATATTTGGTTACCATATATCATTTACCTTACCTAAAAAAATTCTTGGTCCAAATCCGCTTCAAGGTGCACTTTTCAATCATTATCTAGGCCTAATTAGGCCTCTTTTACCCCTATTTAGACATAGTCACTTCCTACCATACATAGACGTACATTAAAAGCTCAAAAATTCTCGTTATAAAATATTAATCACTAACTAATAACCAAATTTTGAGGCTTTTATCTATTTGAATCTCTCAAAATATCAATTTGAGTTTTTAAACCCTAATTTAGGATTTTTATTGCATGTGTCAACCTGAGAAAGGTAAATTTTCAATATTAAAATTCTAAAATAATTTAAACCTATTGTGGTGAATAAATAGGGTCTTTATTATTCATATTCACCTTATTCCATCATTAATCTCTATATTTATGCCTTTTTTCATCAATTAACTCAAGTTTGGGTCTAACTGTATATGTAGACACAATATGTTAGAGGGTTGATATTGGTTGCCTCACATAAAAGTTTAGAAATAGGTAAATAAATATGTCTAAGAACCCCAAGAACATTAAGATAATTGTTACCAATTTATATGTGCTTTAAATTTGACTTCTACAAAGTCTTTTTATGTTCATCATCAATACATAGTATTCTATAACTAAACACACAGTAACATAACAAAGTCTGCAAGTTTTAATTATCATAAATGAGAAGCATTTTATTTACTTATTTAGATCTAGATTTTGAAACCTATTAAAAATTAATCATAATTCACCTTCAAAATTATCTCAATCATTGATTTTTATATTCCCTATAACTACTCTAATGGTTCTTGATCCCTTTAAGAACATTGAGAGACTCCAAACTATCCTAATTCCTATTATACCTATATGAATGACTTAACATGTGATTAAAGTATGTAATGAGGTAAAATTTACCCCATATATATTCCAATAAAAATATTCCAACATTTAAACTCCTTCATAAATGACTCATAACCCCAAAACTTGACAAGGAAATTCAAATTTTCAAATTAGTGAAATTGGTTGGAAAATTCTAATTTCAAATTTTAACCTCCCTAAGCACACTTTGACACTTGGAAAAGATTCAAAAGTGTATGATATAAATAATAAATCACTTATAACAATATAATCAACCTATATAACCCATAAACAACTAATCACTCCAAAATTAAACAAACAAAACAAGATAATTCATCCTTAGAAGGATTGTCCTGCATCAAATGTGTGTTTCTCTTTCATAATAATAATCAATATGTAGTTATTAAAGGTAACATGTGTTCTTAAAAATATCTTATTTGAATTATTTAATGATATTTTTTAATTTTTATTTATCAAGGCAATTCAAAAGAATATTGGTTTATATTCTTATTTTGAAAACTCTAACTTTACTTATTAGAAGTTAAAGTTGTTAGTATGATTACATATTATTAATTATAATGGCATGGATATTTATGATGTTTAAGTAAATTAACCCTATAGGGTTGTATTAATATTTACTATTAATTTATTTTATTCCTCGACTCTTGTATGGTAATTGCATGGAAGCTATACTTGATTATCAAGACCTTAACAAGGAAATGTAAGCAAAATGTGAGTTTGATTATTATCTACTTCTATTTTTTTATCTTAAATTGGTTTTATATGATTTATATTTCATTTAAGGCATTGTATTATATACATATGGTTCATTAAATTTTTTTAAATGATGTTGGATCCCATTTCTTAGGCATAATAGTTAAGTTTCAATTACAATACAACCGTTGTACTTAGACGATTGGTAATTTGTGTAAATGGTTATATAGAAGGTAATGTTATCTTTGATATTAATATATTTTGAATACCATAATGTTACCACTATTATATGTTATGTTACATCTATTGTGAAGAATATAATATTTTACACTAATTATAATTTTAAACGTAGGTTTTTATTCTAACTTACATTATCATTATGACATTGGTTGGACCTTAAGACATCCTAACAAATAGATGATGATTGAAGGTTTATGTTTTCTTTATTTTTTATAACATGAATCTTATAGTATGATTATATTCTTATGAATTCAAAAAAAAAAAAAAAAAACTTAATATAGTACAGATATAGGGCATCAATTAGAAGTATTAAATTATGCATATGGTATACCATTTTTATCTAAGTGCATGGTAATGTATTTTAAAGATATCAAAATTTTATTTATATAAAAATAATGACTATTCAACTTAAACTTAGTCAATATAATAAAAGATTTGAAATTGATATATATATATATATATATATATATATATATATATATATATATATATATATATATATATATATATATATATATATATATATATATATATATATATATATAAGCATGATTTTTAGAATAATTCCCTTTGGTTTCAATTAATTATAATATTCTGATACTTAGTAAGCATGATATTATTCATAACAACCATGGGAAAAGTAGGAAAACAATAGAGGTAAGACCTCTATTTGCTGATTTGTGGGATGGTTGAGAAATAGAATGTATGTTTTTAAAAATGAATCTTTGTTGATTGTATAGGAATTGATGTGATGGACTGAAGTTCTAACTATGCCATGTAATGTATTTTACAATTACTTGGAGGATGAGGTGAACCCTTCCACAAGTTTATGTAAACACATGTAACCCACAATTGAAAATGATCAAAATATTTCTATATACAGGAGCAAAATCAATTTTAATTGTTAGCTTATTTGTTTTTTAATTTTCTTTGAGATCTTTGTGTAATTAGTCTTATCTTTTTTTAGTTATATGATTCAATAATTATTAGTGTGCAATATATGTGAAGGGATTATTTATTTTCTAGATTTAGATGTGTAATAGCTATTGAATGATTAGAAAATTAAATTGATTATTGGAAAGTAATTTTATTGACTCATGTTTCTGCGTGTGTAGAGGTGCTTTCATTGATGTAGTTTTTTTTATGTATGTTCAATAGCTATCTGAGATACCTCACTAGTCTCATCCATAATCTCTTAAGTGAGATTATGCAATAGATCCTCTAAAAAGAGAAACCTTTGGTTGAGGCCTATGAGTTTCCTATATCAAAATTATCATAGACTATTTGACCATGTATAACTATGTGTGTGAAATAGATGATAGCAATAGACATAGGTTTTTAAAGCACTTGTCCACTTAGAAACAAGACAAAAAGATGATACCTAAAGCCATA
Source organism: Torreya grandis (assembly GCA_037957365.1). NCBI lineage: Eukaryota > Viridiplantae > Streptophyta > Pinopsida > Cupressales > Taxaceae > Torreya > Torreya grandis. Next base: position 573,147 of record JARHVA010007236.1, on the reverse strand, counting down.
GAATTTATCTTTATTTCTCTACCTTATAGGGTACTATCCATCTACAAGGTGAACCTTTAGGAATCATCTAACATTATGATGCTAAATAAAATGAAAATATGTCCTATTTTCTAACATACTAAAAAAAATAACCATGATACAATTATTCCCAAGTTATAGTCATGGTCTAGTGGCAATAAAGGGATAACATAGATATGTGATTTTTGCTTCTGTAAATATTAAAATAATTTAAAGTTTTTCAAAATCTTATATTGTATTATTTTTGGAAATAGTCATTTAAATCTTGCTTGATGATTTTAGAATATTTATAAATCTTTGTCTAAGCATAGCTTAGTATGATGATTATTTTGTTAAAATATTATAAATTTGTACTCTAATTATTGGATTCTTTTAGATTTTAGACTTGTATAGTCATTAGTGTGACTATCTAGTTAATCTTGGATTCTATTAACTAATCTTTCAAATTTAAAATGTTGAATATATGGAATAATTGGGGGTATCCCTTATCATAAGATAATTACCACAATCATAAATAAAATACTTATTTACCCTAACCATTAGTTGGACTCACTATGGATAACATGATGTTTAATTTGGGTTAAAAACACTTATATGATCCTATAGAGAAGATTGGTATTATAGAGTTCTAAGTTCATCCATGTAGACCCACACACTAATGTAACTAAAACTATATGCATATGATGATAATAATTTTCTCTGTAAATTTTTTTTTAATGGCATTTAACTCTAATTAAGTATTAGTTGTGACCTAATATAGTTATTGGTTTCTTTCACACTATGTGTAAAAATATAAATGATGCATTCATAAGCCACAAAATATGTAGTGGGCCCTAAACATAGTTCTATTTATACTATGTTCACAAATAATTCCAATAATAATACTCTTTTAATTCATTATTTTGGGTTGTTTCACATATTTTATTGCACCTTGGTTTTTTAATTTCATGATTTTCTATATTTGGATTTCATACAAATGTGGAAATTTTTGAAATAAATTATCCCTATCTAGACACTTATACCTTAAGGTTTGAGTGACCTAAGAAACACATCAAATTTTGTTAAGGATATTGCATATTGATCAAAAAATATAAATTTATTCCACTCTCTAAAATATGAAGGCTTGTGGATGACTACTTGTATCAAAGTAAGGATTGAGTTTAGTGAAGGAACAATAGTTTTATTTTATGAACTTGCATCACACATGATCAAGGGTTATAATTATACATATACATGAATTTATTGAAGACATTCATGAATATTGAATGCCAAAATGTAATCCTCTTTGAAATAATAGGATGTGAAATAATTGAGTCATTCCCCTCCACCAAAACATTAAAATAAATAAATTCTTAGTGTTTACTTGAGTTAAAGTGAATGATATGTAATTTTGATGTATGCACTCATCTATCTACTTAACAAACATGAATTTTTAAATGTTATAAAATAAATAATGGTTTTAAAAAATTCATGTTTTAGGGATGTGTGCATCAAATTTTGGAAGAGGTTTACCACTTTCAAGAGGATTACCATTTTCAAGATTTTCATTTATATTCACTATATTATTTCTAGATTATCTTCTACTCTATTTTATAACCTTTTCTATTGTATTTTTGGTCTTTTTTAGAACTCACATAAGTCAAAAATAAAGTATGCATTTCTATCTTTCCATTTCGTCTCTCAATTTATAAAGTTAATATAATTGGTATTAATTATTTCAAACATTTATATAATTATTTACTATTTTTATATATTTATATCATGCCTAACATGACCCTCTTATTATTATGTGGTTAGTGTATTTTTTTAAAAAAAATTTCACCCTTCACATTTTTTTTTTTAAAACTTGTCATTTAAAAAAATTAAGCCTAAGAATCTTATGCTCTCCTTTTGTGTAGTGTAGTGTATGTATGTATGTATGCATGCATGCATTTATGTATGTATATATGTATATATGAATATTTATGATTAAGAACACATCCAATGTATGTTGGATCATGTTTATAATGCCTCCCCCATATTAAAATCATATCACCTATCCCTATTCTACTGAGGATCATTCCAAGAAGGCCAAATGATGAAGGCAATTTCTAGGTAAGAAAATGAAGAATCCTACACCACTTTTTAGGAGTTTCATGCTTTGAGGGACATTTTTCCAAGTATACCTTGCATGGTATATTCCATATTCATTTATCCTACATAATTAACTCTTTATATCATCTTTAAAAGTGGTTTAGTGACTTTGGACTTCATTCTCTTCTATCCTCACTCAAATTCTATAAGTAGTAGCCATTTTGGCTCTTGTAGACTAATACCACACCATGTATGGTGAAGCGCTACTAGTTTTGGCATTGAAATTTAACTTATAAAAATAAATAATTTTTTTTTAGTTCATATATTATCTTTTTCAAGGTGTGTGAAGAGATTTATAGTGAATAGTTAAAAGATATTCATCTATCCTTGCTTTCTCTTAATCCTTTCATGCTTGATGTAAGGTGTTTCACTCTAATAGATCATATGATGTGTTGTCAAATGTATGGGTATATTTTAAATTGTATAAGTGGAATTATTGTCTACAACTTATCTTTATTTCATTTACCTTGGATAGTCTTTATGCATATCACCTTTATATTAAAATATTAATGTTAGAATCTATTAAGACTTTGAAGCTAGTTTTTAGGTCTTATTTCTTAGTGAAAGAAGTATGATGGTATTATGTAAATAATTTTAGTGTATACCCCCTTATATTATTTTGATTTTTTATAAAATTTTATCCCTTTTCCCATAAGCAATTAGTTAAGTAGGTGATAAGCATTTCAAGATAAATTCAGGGAGCTAGCCCTTAAACTTATAGGTTTACTTCTACTATAGTTAAACCCACATACCTATAAGTATTCCCATGTTTCCAAAATATATAAAATGCCTAAAAAACATCCTCTAGGGTCTAATATTTATTTACAAAATTTTTGGCATGCTCAATGGAACACTGTATCCTAAAGACAACTTGTCAAGGTGAATGTCAGTATTGACAACATCAATTGTATAATTGGTGTGCTACTCAACATTTAGTGACTCCATTCAAGGTAAAATATAGTTGTATACTATTATTTCATCATAAATTTTATCTCACACTTCATGGTCCTTACTAGGTCATCATATAATAGAGTTCTCAATCCCATCTATCCATCTATTTAGCCTGAACTTCTTATTGAAGTTCAATACCCTTAGCCTAATCTACCCTTTGAAGAGCAAGAGGAATTTCCTAGCCAAGCGAGTGAATGAATTGAATAAATAATGGATACGCAACATAAATTCACTAATTTTAATAATAATAATACAATTCATCTTGATGCATATGATGTCATTCCCTATAATGCTATAAAGAGTGTGCCTAAAATTAATGGTGAAGGTCATGTCACACCTAGTGAACACATTAGGGATATCTCTAATTTTTTTAGTTTCCACAGTGTCACTAAAGAGAATATTTCCATTAGACTCTTTTCCATGTCCCTTATAAGGAAAGCAATTTATTTGTATATAACTTTGCCTGGTAGATGCATCACATTATGGGATGACTTTGGAGTGTTGTTGACTTCAAGATTTTAAGATGAAAATGACCATACTTCTCTCATACATTAGCTCAATGTGATCCAAATATCCACCAAGAAAATAATGCATGAGTTCAATGAGAGGTTTAAAAATAATTGGTATAGATTTCCTCTTCTCATGATACCACCTACTATATTTGTGTTCCCTACATACTTGAGAGCCATTAGTATTAATATTTCCATCATGCTTTAATCCATGGGTGGTTTCACTCTTCTCAAAGCATATGAACTTGTCATTATACTAATAATGGCATCATTCAATTAGTAAGGTTTCCTAATAAAGTGTTTATTACTTCTATACCTAATGTTCCTACTACTACTCAAAACATTTCTCAAATTCCTAATGTTAATGCTAAGCCTAGGACTACTCCTAAGAAGGCAGATGAACTTGATCATATACAAGAATTCAAACCTTAGAATCTCAGCTTAGGAAAGAGATAATTAAAATAGGTGATAACCAAAACCATTATCCATATAAGTATCAATATGGAAAATAATATGGGATAGGGAGAGGCTAAGGGAAGCCTAACTTCAATAGGCATACCAATGTATACAATCCCAATTATACACCCAACACAAGAGATATGGTACCAGTGCATAGAAGCATGGTGTAAGAGGAATATTAGAAACAAGTCCAAATAATGGATGCCAATTAGGGTGGAGATCAAGCTATAGTTTATTAAGTAGGATTCACTCCTCTTTTATCAACTGCAAATGAGGTCTTAATGCAAGCAAGTCAAATTTGGCAATTTCCTAGTTGAAGACACTTTTTTTTATCAATCAAAGAACTTATAGTATATAAAATATGATATCTAATAATAATTATTTAGGAGGTGATAATAATGTGCCTACAAGTTCATATAATCCTCCGAAAAGGTAAAAAGGCATGGCAATCCCAAACATTCCTACACCTCCTCCAAATCAAAATATGGTAAGGTCTACTCAAGGTGATTCAAATACTCAAGTATCAAAAACTTATTTGCCTCTAAAGACTAAATATTAGGTAAAAATATATTCTCTAAACATATTGGACTCATTAAATAATTCCAAATCATCTATCTCTTTATGGGATGTCCTCCATATGCTTGGCCAAAAAGAGCTCTTACAAAAATAGCTATCCATTATTCCTACTAATCCTTCACCTTCAAGTAAAATTCATGTTCATTTATCTCTTACCAATTCCAATAAAACATTGTTGAACCATCTACCAAAGCTGAGAAGCCTCCACCTTTCTACCTCACTCTCATAGTGGGGGACATACTAGTACACAATTTTATAGTTGATAGTAGTGCCTCTACAATAATCATGCCCAAATTTATAGCTAATAAGTTGGGCCTAAAATATTAATCCCATAGAAAATGAATGTTTCATCTATATGGTACACCTATTAATATAATAGGGTTGATAAAAAACTTGAAAGTCTTCCTCCATGACTGTCCTAGCTTTCCCATCCTTTAAGACATTATTATTGTTGACCTTCATACTCATTTTGCAATCTATATTTCAAGATACTTTACAACCAAGATATTGACTGGTCCTTCTTGGCCTTTAGGACAAGGTATGGAACCAATGTGACCATAATAACTTAGCCCTTTGCAAGGTTTCACATTGAGCCCTATATAGAGGCAAGTTAAAATTTGAATTGTGTAATCAATGAGAAGGAGGAGTCTAATGTAGATTATGGTTATTTTAAAATTGAGGGAATAATTGACTTGTTTCTTGATGATTATGGTGTAGGTGACATGATCCTTATACATACTTTGATTAAACTGACCTTGGAACCTATATCATCCATGAGGAACCATTTGAGCAAGTTGAGGTAAGTGTTAAACATTCTTTCTCACAAGATGTTGAGAGTAACTACTTGATTCATGTATATGATGATGATGGATTGAGGAATATGATTCATCACCATAGTGGTAAGAATTATGTCTTTATACCTACTATTAATGAAGCTTCCCTTGATGATGTAACTCATGAGGAAGAGGAGGATAACTTATGGCAAAGGTTTAATGCCTTATGCCAATAGTTTCATTAGTTAAGTAACACTCCTTCCCATCCCAAGAAGTGTATAGATTATAAGTTTTATAATTATCCTAATAATCATGATGTTATGTTTTTTACTAAGAAAGGAAAATAAAGTTTCATCATGCATGAAAGTAAGAGTCTTACTGCTATTCAAAAGCTTATAGTCCTAGAAGTACCTAGCAGATTCAAGGTAGAAAATTTTGTGATTCAATAACAATCAAGAGCTTAGCCTAATGTTGAGACATTTATATATGTGGTGGAACATGATGTAGGCATAATTGATGACTCCATGTACTAGACACATTCTATCCTAGAAGAGAACAAAGATGAGGCAATTGTCATACTTTTTAGTTTATAGTTTGAGAGGTGCATACCAAATATGAAAAAGATAAATCAACTTTCATTCCTAATAAAGGTATTTGGAGAGAGGAATTTTTTTAAAGCTCCAAATAGTATACTTGTAAGCCTAAGAAGGCATAGAGGTGGTAATCTTCTTGATCACACACATGTTTAAGTGATTGATGATGAACATGCTTCTCATGCTAGATTGCTTTCATTGAGTGACAAAGATACAAGAGGAACCATTTTTGACCCTGGTTGAAGTATGGTAAGATGTATTTCACCTCAAGAGTGAGGTCCTATAAATATTATATTAGTTTTGTGTGTCTTTTTTCAAGCTTGTTGTGTTCCATAAGTGTTCTAGTTGAAAACATGTGTGTTTCCCTTTGGTTTGCCTTATTTTCTGTGTCCTTCTTGTTATTTTTTATGGTTTAAAATCAAATTGTGTGTAAAACTTATGCATAGGTTAATCCATGGCCCAATAAATAGTATTAGGCTACTGGTATTGGCATAGAAAGCATACCATCCTTAGGAAATCACTAAGAATATTGACTATTTTGAGCACAAGTCAAAATAGGTCAACCCACTATAGTCAAAAACTTGATATATGGGTATATTATAATGTTATTGTTTTTATGCTAGATTTCACTTTCACATTCAAAGAGAGAATAAGAAACTATAAGAAGAATGGTCTGAGGCTTGTATGTACCTGGATGAAGTCATGCACACCGTAATCCAGATGATAGCAGGAACTCCTCTTTGGTTGTGGAGGATGACACCTAAAAGAAAAAGAGACTAAAACACGAAAAACGTTAGATGAGGAGATGGTGGGTTGTCAAGCAAAAGTTTGATCCCTGAAGTACAAAGACTTCCTTGAGGGATATCAACCCACTGATTAAAAATAGAATATTTGATAGAAATACAAATAATGAAAGATAAAATGAAAGAAATAAAAGACAAAAAGTAAAATGCGTACCTGATATGTAGCAAACTGCTTTGCACAGTCACCGGTGTAAGTTTCTATGCCGGCATCAGTCAAGGAATGTCGCTGATGTCAGTTAAGATGCCGACATCGGTAGGGGTAATGACCGGCGTCAGTCGGGGTAGTAGTTCTTGGATGGGATCTGGGTGGGTTTGGATAGGTTTCAAGACTGCAGAATGGTCTAAAGTTTCGTCTGAGGGTTAGGGAGCCTATTTGGGAGTCAAAAGGATTATTTGGGGGTCTGTGTAGGGATCTGGGCAGAGTTATAGACTGTATATTCTAGAAAGGGTGAATAGAGGTAATACGGGAGGAAGTCAAGGTGGGCCTATGGTCTGAATCTAAATTTGGGTGGTGATATCAATTAAAAATAATAACCAGAAAACAAAATAAAAGCACATAACAAATGCTTACCTGTTACCTGCTGAAGATAGAGTAGGAGACATGATTGTTGTTGTTGATGTGTTGCAGAAGTTTGATGTAGTAGACCCCCAGCGAGATGATTGAAGTAGAATACCTGTACCTGAGATAGAGAGTGAGAGAGATTTGATTGCAGATTGATTGAATGAAAAAAGTTGGCTGATGCTCCCGAAAGTCCAATGAAAGAATGTTTTGAAAGAAGGTCTGATAACCGATCGAGAAACTGATTGAGAACTGAATAATGGATAACGGATTGAGAAATGAATTAACGGACATAGTTTAAGGTTAACCAACACCAGCATAACTACCGATGTCAGCTGAAAAGTGACCGACGTCAGTGATGTCAGTCGAGTAGTAACCAACGTCGGCAGATGCAGAATGGGGACAGAGGCTAATTTTAGCCTTCTACTCATTCTTACATGCTGCCAAGGTCAAGGATCATGGGAAAATGGTCGACAGGGGTTAAATAGGCATGGGAGAATAAAATGGGGGTTAAGGGGAAGACGATAAGGGTTAGACACAATTTCGGTGTCTACATTTGCCCCTTTTTGTCTTGTTGGTTATTCTAGATGAACTGCAAGACAAAAATAGGAGTTGGTTGCCCCAGGTGTGGGATAAGGTCGATTTCATCCTGTTGGTTGTTTGAATGAACTACAAGACAAAAACAAAAGGTGGATTGCACTGGATGAGATGAGGTATTCCCCCTCAAAGTAGGAGTCGAGGGAAGGGAACTGAGAATTGGGTGCTGATTTGACAAAGAGTGGATGAAAAATGGTGAGGGTGAACGCTGCAATAGTGGTAATTGCATGCATACTACTTCACAAGATGATCAGGTCAAATTGTCATAGTTCAAGGGTCAAGGAGTGCCAAAATTGAAGTAACCAGGCCCCAGCATGTGGTCATAGCTGATTAAGTTATTCAATCAAAGCTGTAGCTCCAATGGGTCATCGTGTTCCAAGTATCTCGGGCTCAAGAAGTGCTCCTAGATACACGAAAAGTCACAAGTAGTAGGGACCAACTGGCTTGCGATCATATACTTGTGAGGGTCAAAAATATGGGCTGTGCACAATTTTTCTAACCAGTCGTGGAGTAGCATACATGCAAAAACAACCAAGGCAACATCGTCTTGGAAGTGGTCGGGGTCGGAAGAGATAGTCATGATCTCTATGGTCATTGGTCGAGGTGGATGGATGGATGAAAGAAAGTGGCCGAGCTAACCTCAGAACACTGAGTGCTGCCTACATAGCCCCTGTGGTTAGGGCCTCAGGCCAATGTAGTTCTCCCTAAAGGGGAGGAAGAGGGTCGAAGGTATGAATTGGTCATGGTCAAGGTCAAGGTCATGGTCAAAGGATTGGGCAAAGGAAAGAATGGTTTGTCCATTAAGGAGATGAACAAATGAGGGTGGTCGAGCTAACCCCAGAAGACAGTCGTGTCATCTAAGTGCTGCCTACATAGCCCCGGTCTTAGGGCCTCAGACTAATGTAGTTTAGGTGAAGAGACAAAATGAGTGATGATTGGTGTGGTCAGGTTTTGAAATGATGAGAAGAAAAAGATGTTACAGCCTTTTCCAAATGGTGTAATGGTGTATTCTGTAACATTGGTCGAGGGGTCTTTCATTCCTAGCAATTTTCCATAGGCATGATGGATGTATGCTAAAAATGAATTGAGGTTTATTTATGCTTCAGCAAGTATTGGTTTATGCTTAACATAAATGGAGGCTGGTTGATAGTTTCCATGTGTATTGGTGTCCATAAAAACTATATGAAATGGACTATGATGATGTTGGTCTGAAAAGAGATTGGGTTGAGTTGGATTTGACAAATGATGAAGTTAGAATGTGACCAAAGTGTAAAAAGGAGCGAAATACATATTGCTCTTTCATTGACAAGGACCAAAATGATGGCATGGATAGAGGTTGTTAGAACAAAAGCCCCGTTCATGCATTACATCGTTGACCAGGGGTTGTGTTAGGGAAGCAATCAAATCAGTTTGATATTTAAAATGAGCTCAAAATCCCTTGAGCAGGTGATAGGAGGAAGATAGGGTAACCCATTTTAGAGCAAAGATAATTTTGCCCCTTTTTATAGGAGACCCTGAGACAAGTATAAGCCAAGTCCATGACCTATTTTTTTTTTTTTTGGTGCAGACTGATCAATGCGGGAAGTCTGCATAGAGATGTCATTTTGCTTGGTGGTCATGTTGTGAAGCTGATTGATGCGAGAAGCTTCTAAGAAAAGGTGCTGTGTGTAGCAAGATTTAGTCATAGCCATCCTTCAAGGGTGTGGTCTATATTTTTGCTTTATATATAAAGGCTTTGAATAGCTATCCTTTGAGGGAGCAGTCTATTAGCTATAGCAATGATAGTACAGATGTCCTTCGAGGGAGCAGTCTATTTTTTTATTTGAGTTGGTGACCTTGGAGATTTTAACATCTTGATTTATTATTTGTTGACAGAAATGTGAGTCATGGACAAGACTATAGAAGTTCAAGGGCTTCCTTTTATTAGGACAAAGCATCCATACTGTATAAAAGGGTTATATAGGATTTGTTAAGGGAAGTAGAGTTGAAAGGAATGAGGACTAAGAGGATGGGGATTGCTCAAGGGATGAGCTCAAGGTAAATGTCAAGTGGACGAGTACTCGACTAACAGTAGAATGGTCACAGATGCAACTCATTAAGTGGCTTAGGTTTGGGCCGTCCATCGAGAGAAGATAGACGATAAGTTCCTGATCCATACTTATGCATGATGATGTAAGGTCTGAGCTAATTAGGAGCAAATTTGCCTCATTTACTCCATTCCATATTGGTCACGTGCTGATTCTCTTTGAGGATGAGGTCTCCGATGTTGAAATCTCATTCTCTCAGATTCTTGTTATATGCTCATTTGATGCGATGTTGATAGACATGGAGATGGTTGAGGGCAGCAAGACGGCGCTCATCAAGTAACTCAAGTTGAGCTAAGTGATCTTGATGAAATTCATCGTTAGAAATAATGTCATGTAGAGAGATGCGGAGAGATGGGATCTATACTTTGAGAGGTAAGACAACCTCTGTTCCGTACACGAGAGAGAAAGGGGTAGCACCCATGGAGGTTTGGATGCTAGTGCGGTAGGCCCACAAAGTGAAGGGAATGTGAATATGCCAATCCCTTCCAGTGTCGTTGACCACCTTCATGAGAATTTTAGTCAAGATTTTGTTGGAAGCCTCGGCCTGCCCATTTGCTTGTGGGTAGTAAGGTGAAGAGAAGCTAAGCTTGATGCCAAATGAGTCACAGAGCTTTTGGACAGTCTTGTTTTTAAAGGACTTGCCGTTGATGATGATTTTATGAGGGACACCGAAATGATAGATGATGTGGGTGCTGATGAAGTTGACAATCTTGTTAGCTTTTGTGGAGATGAGAGGAATGGCTTCTACCCATTTAGTGAAATACTCAGTGGCGGTGATGATGGACTGATGATGAAGAGATGAGTGAGGATTAATCTCACCGATGAGATCTAAGCCCCACTGAGAAAAAGGCCAAAAATCCTGAGCAACTTGTAAGGTGTGGCTAGGAAGATGAAGCAAGTTGGAGTGCTACTAACACTTGATGCAATGCCGAACATAGTCGCTATAGTCTTGATGAAGGGTGGGCCAATAATAGCCCAGGTGAAGGACGCGCTTGGCAACCGAATTACCACTAAAGTGTCCACCAAAAATCCCGTCATAGACTTGCTTAATGGCATGAGAGGCTTCAGTGGAGGTTAGATAGTAAAGAAGGAGACTGTCAAAGCCTCGCTTATAGAGAAGACCCCCTAGCATGGTATAGCGAGTTGTGCGTTTGATGAAAGCTCGTCGCACATTGCTAGAGAGATGGGGAGGAGTGACAGAATGAGATAAGTAGTCCACAAGTTGCTTATACCAGTCATCTCGTGGGCTAGAGTTTATGGTGTTGACATGGTTGATGTTAGAAGAAAGGTATGAAGGCAATGGAAAATGATGTACCATGACAAAAATTCTAGATGACACTGATGAAGACGGAATATACGAGGCAAGAAAAGCCATGGTGTCAGCAAACTTATTCATGGATCGAGGAACAGTCTTCAAGAGGTAATGGTCAAAAGAGGCTAGAAGAATGTCAGCACGGTTTTTGTACCTTTGTAAAATTTCATTTTTACAGAGGTATGAACCGTTGACATGATTGATGACAAGCTGTGAGTCGTCGAAGATGTTGATGGACTTGATGCTGAGAGAAAGGGTGGTTTGAAGTCCCAAAATTAAGGCCTCGTATTCAGCCATATTATTGGTACAATCAAAGTCGAGCTTGAAAGACAAAGGCATGGGCTCCCCATCGAGTGGGATGAGAATAACTCCCACACCCCCACCAAGTTGACATTTGGAGCCGTCGAAGAACATAGTCATTTGGTAGACAATGTCATCGGTGGAAAGCGCAGCGATATACTCGTCAGGGAAATCGCACTGTGAAGGTTGATTGTTGGGAAGAGGGGCATCTGCTAGTTGATCAATGATGGTTTTCCCCTTGATAGATTTCTACTGGATGAATTCAAGGTCAAACTCAGCAAGCAGCATGAGCCATCGAGCCATACGTTGATTTTGATATGGCTTGGAGTGCATATACTTAAGAGGGTCAGTGTGAGTGATGACAAAGGTTTTGTGGTTGAGAAGATAATGGTAGAGCTTAGTAGCAGCAAAGACTAATGCCAAATAGAGTTTCTCGGTATGAGTATACTGAGTTTCATAGTCGACCAGTGTTTAGCTGATATAGTAGACCGCTTGCTCACGGTGATGCTCATCTCGGTGCGCGATCATGGCACCTAAAGAATGGTTGGTGGCAGAGATGTAAAGGTAGAAGGGTTGGTTGTCTTTAGGTGGAGTGAGGACTGGTGGAGAGACCAGATAGCATTTGAGGGCTTCAAAAGCCTCTTGACAGTCCTTATCCCATTTAAAGGAGATGTCCTTCTTAAGGAGATGATGAAAAGGTTGGCAGCGGTCAGAGAGCTGTGAGATGAAATGGTGAATGGACTGGAGCTTCCCTTGAAAATTGTGAAGCTGCTTGAGATTGGTCGGAGGTGGCATCTCGAAGATAGCGTAGATTTTGGTAGGATCTATCTCGATGCCATGGAAAGAAATGATAAAGCCTAAGAGCTTGCTGGAGAGGACCCTAAAGACACATTTCTTGGGGTTAAGGTGAACATTGTATTGAAGAAGGTGAGAGAAGATGATTTTGAAAATGGTCAGATGGTCGCGGCGAAGCTTGGACTTGTCGAGCAGGTCATCAACATAGTCTTCCATGATTTTGTGGAGGAGATCATGGAAAATGTAAGTCATGGCACGCTGATAAGTGGCACCTGTGTTCTTCAAGCCGAAAGGCATGACCCGATAGTAGAAATTCCCCCATGGGGTGATAAAGGTAGTCTTGTGCTAATCTTTCGATGCAATCAGGATCTGATTATATCCTAAAAACCCATCCATGAGAGATAGCATCTCATGGCCGACTGTGAGATCAACAAGCTGGTCAATGTTAGGAAGAGGAAAGTCATCTTTAGGATAGGCTAGGTTAAGGTCGCGATAGTCTATGCAAATCCGGATCCCCCCAGTCACTTTGGTGATAGGGATGATGTTAGAGACCCACTGCGGATAATCAATGGGCTGAATGAAGGAGACAGAGAGAAGGCACTGAAGCTCCTCTTTAACAAGGAGCACGATGCGAGGATGCATCTTTCAAAGCTTTTGCCTAATAGGCTTACCCTCTGGTTTGGTGACTATGTTATGGGTAGCGATGGTGGGGTCGATGCCAGGCATGTCACGATAGGTCCAAGCAAAGGCCTTGCTATGGTCTGAGAGGAATTGGGTGTAGGCTAGCTGCTCCTAAACATCTAAAGATTGACCAATCTTCAAGATGTGAGGAACATCGAAAGAAGGGAGGTTGATGTCAATGGTTGATTCATTTAACATAACCTAGGTCTCAGAAGGGAGAGAGCGCTGGATGAAAGAGTCATTGGCACCCATGTAGGAAAGAATGGCATCATCGTCAATGTAATGGACAATGTGAATGGTTGCCGACTCATCCTCTATCATGCTAGGAAAAATGAGAGGGAGAGACCTGGACACCCCATTTAACTGATAGGTCAGGGGTTCCAAGCGGATGGTGTTTATGCAAAAAAAAAAACTAGGAGGGATGGAAACCACTGACTCCATAGGTGAAAGGGGAAGAATGGGTGAGCTTGGAGGAGATTGGTCATTGGTGGGCTCAGGACAGAGGTCTGCAGAGGCCTGAGTGGGGTCGTGGTATCCCAGGCCATATCATTTCTTGGCACTATCATCATTGAGAGGCTTAATGGGCTGATAGGAGCCTTACTCATAGCGTCCGAAACCAAAACCCTTCCATGCACACCTGTAAAGGTAAGTGTGTGCAAAGGCAGGGTTGCCAAGAAATGAGAAGTCTGATGTGAATAGTTGCAGTGAAGAGAGAGGATTGCCATCAGTAGGAGCTTGATTGAGCCCCCCATAAACAAGGTTGGTTCAGAGGTGAGGAGGACCATAAGGCACAACCATCTCGATTCGGTGATCATAACTGGGGCTGTGGTGAAGGCTTCCATACTCTTGTGGAGTTTGGAACATGTCTAAGGTCAACAAGTGATATTCCCCAAGTGAAAGTCATTGGAAGATGTCTTCCATGGGATCTGTGGTTATCGCTTGAAGAGGAGGGGTGAGGGTGACCGCTGGTTGCAAACTGGTCGAAGCTTCTACGGATGGAGGTGGCACCGGGGTTGATGGCTTGATAGGAATGAGGACATCGTTTGGCTGATAGGTTGTGTTACAAGTTTTGAAGGCTGAAGGGTTATCGGGAATGGTGTGGACTTGCTCATCGTGCTCAAATTTCACACAATGGTGCAAGGTGGAGGGGACACAGGCCATGTCGAGGATCCAGGGTCGGCCCAGCAACATGTTGTATTGAAACTCTCCTTCTATGATATAGAAGAGCTCCAGGACTGTGCATGGACCAATGTGAATGTGAAGGATGACTGTACCAATGGTTGTGGCAGTGGTGTCATTGAAGGAGTGAAAGATTGCGTCAGTCTTAGAGATGCAATTCTTGGTGAGGGTCAATTGATCAAAGGCGTGGGTGGAGATAATGTTGATGCTGGCACCTCTGTCAATCATAACAAGCTTGATGCAAGTTCGATCAATATAGGTAGTGATGAAGAGGGCAGCATCCTGATCTTCCGTGTTGGATGTGGGAATCTCAGAATCGCTAAAAGTGATGGAGGCGATGGGGGATAAAGAGTGGACTAGAGCAGCGAGTGGTTGGGGGTCCTCAGGTTGGAACTCCACTACCTGTAAGGCTTGCATGAGGGCCTGACAATGTTGGGGTGAGGTTTGGATAAGGTCATAAAGGGACATCTTCACGGGCATCTGGTGAAGTTGTCTTAACATGGAGTCATGAATCGCCCCTGAAGAGGAAGAAGAAGAGGGTTGAGACATGCCAAGGATAGAAATCTTGGGCTTTGGCAGTTGAGGTGGCTGGATGAAAAGATAGGTCCAAGGAATGGTAGCTTTTTCTTTCGCCTTGTCCTTTTGTGATCTAGTGGTTATGTGAATGGCATTGATTTTGAAGAAAGGGGGTGAAGGAGATGGAGGGGTCATGGCCTGCTGATGAGATGTTGATGTGCTTGAAGAGGTTGGAGGAATGTGGGAAGGTATCAAGGGTCGGTCAATAGTGTCCTAAAGAAGAAGAGTGTCTTTCTCGATGTAGTGGTGAATGACGGCCTTGAGGGCACAACAAGTTTCGGTATCATGTCCTAGCGTACGATGATATAGGAAAATCTTCGTATCGTCGAACCAGGAGGGCTTAGACCCAAGAGGTTGGAAGGGTCTGATGGGTGGAAGGATTATGATGGAAGTATACAAAAGTTGGTGCAATATCGAAGAGTATATGCCTACTAAAGGATCCGTGCTAGTTGATGTGTATGATGCTGGTGACTTTTGCTTGGGTGGTGTTGGAGGAGGCTTCCGTACCATCTTCTGGGTTGATGGTGCGGTGTCAAGGGAAGATGACACATTCTTCGTGAGAGGTGTTGAAAGTTTTGGAGAGGATAGGCTGGAAGTAGGCAAAGGAAGCAGCGGAGGCAATTGGTTTTGATTAAAGGTTGAATTGGGGAGGATTTTGATCAAGGTCGAAGGATGAGGGCCCAAATGGAGGGCAATGGTGATGAGGGAGGAGGATTTCACCTCTGTGGAAGACTACTATTGGTTGGAGTCTGGTCTAAGTCCACCTTCACTTGCGGATGAGTGAGGTTGGAGACAGGGTGAACGCCGAGTGACTTGATAGGTTTTGATGGGATAGATGAGGGTTTCAGTCTTGATGAGGTTGGTTGAGGTTTAGATGGTCTAGAAGTGAAAGTTTGGTTTTTGTTGAGAGTCTCAGGAGATTCTGCCATGGGAGGATTGGCAGCATGAGATGAGAGGGTACAGGCATTTTAAAGAGATTCGAGATGCTCCCACAATACTTGATGCTCCACTTTCCTTGAAGGGAAAAGTCTGATTTTCTCCACTAATCGAGAAAATGGTTGAGAAGGTGTTGGATGAGGCTTGGGTCCTTAAGAAGATGTTGACGATTGTGGGGCCGAAGATGAGACTGGTGTAGCAGTTTCAGACCCGAGGCATGATGAAGTCATGACAAGTTCATCTTTGGTTGGAGATGGAGGAGAGACAGGTTCTTCCCTGGGTGGAGAAGAAACCAGAGAATGAGGCTCCTCAAGAGGGTAAAGGGTAGGGATGATTGCGCCCTCCACTTGCAGTTGAGGAGTAGGAAGGGTCGGGTCCTCCATAGGTAGCAAGAAAGAGGATGGTGAGACCGGTGGTGCCGGTATGGTCGAGGCATCCTCTAATATAAGAGAGGTTGACGGAGAACTAACCGAAGAAGGAGGTTCGTCCACATGTGATGGACTGATAGGTGGACTAACCTCTTGAGTTTGTGAAAGAGGTTGGTCAGGGATGAAGGGTGAGACCGTATTGACTATTCGTATATTATGTTCGTGAGTGTTGTCAGTCATGGTCTGGACATTATTTTGCGTCGAAGGATGATTGGGAAATGGTTGCTTGAAGATGTCGATGCCTTGATTGGGTGGTGCATTGGGATTATTGAAGATGAGGTCACCCTTTTCTAGCATGTCTTGGATGATGTTTTTAAGGGTCTTGCAGTTGCTTGTGTCATGACCTTTAACACGGTGGTATTTGCAGAAGTTGTTTTCCCTATACCACGCAGGGATGGCACGTGAGGGATCAAATTGTGGAGGTGGTCAGATTTGAGGGAGATTGAGAACACCCTATTTGACAAGTTTTTCCAGCACATATGCATATGACTCTCCAAGTGGAGTATATTGTCACTGCACCTATCTCTGCTGGAATTGGTGAGTGATGCTTTGGGATGTGGATGGCTCAGGCTGGTTGGTTGAAGGCGAAGAGGATGAAAGTCTAACGACTACAGCATTTTTTGATGCCTTAGACTTGGAGTTAGATGAAGAAGGCTTAGAAGAAGAGGAGTCATTGGTCTTGGAGTTGGGATTCTTACTCTGTAACTTGACTTTGTTCTCCTTGATGGCACGTAATTCAAGCTTGCGGGCCATCGTGAAGGCTTCATCAAAGGTGCAGAAGGTCTGAACCCGCAAGGTAGAAGAAATATGCTTGGCATAGGCTTGAGAGAAAAGTTCAATAATTTTGGGTTGGGGCAAGGAAAATGAGAGCTGATTGATGAGGCTTCTCCAGTGAGCAACAAAATCAGCTATGGATTCATCCTCGAACTGGTAGATATAATAGAGGTCTGTGATTGAGACCTTTTTGGTGATATTGATGGAGAAATGGTCAAGGAAGAGTTGTGCCAGCTGGGTTAATGTGAAGAGAGAATGGCTGGTAAGGGAGCTGTACCAGTCAAGAGAAACATTGGAGAGTGACATAGGGAACATGCGTAAAAGCAATGCATCATCATGGGTAATGAGATAACAGGCATGTCTGAATGCCCATAGGTGTTGTTGCAGGTCTTCCTTGCTCTAGAAATGAGAGAATTTAGGAAGTTCCCACTGGTTGGGATATGGTCAGATCGGGATAGAAGGGTGAATGGGCTCATTACAAATTTGCTCGTATGAGAGGGCATTGTGTGAACCAGAAATAGAGGTCTCAAGACTGGACATCTTGTCCATTAGCATTTTGATGACGTCTACTGACGGATTGGTGGGTGGAGCACCCCCTAGGTTGTAGGGTACTTGAAAGAGGCTAGAGGAAGCATACAACGTAGTTGGTTGTGCTTGTAAGGGTGCAACGTACTGATAACTAGTCATTGGGATGGAAGTGGAGGCTAAGGGCGGTTGGGTAGAAGGCATAGCTAGGCTCGATGTTTCCACAGAAGGTTGGATAGTGGTAACATGGGCCAATGGATGGGTAGCCACCCTGGTGTTGATAGGGGTGAGGGTAGGTGGAATAGAGACAACTAGATTCTGGAAAGGGGTAGAGATTGGTTGAATAAGCTGTGGTTGATAGGGGGCCAAAACCCCAGTGGAAGTGGGCCCAGAGATGGAAGGACAAGCTACACTTAGATGATTGGTCAAGGGCTGGTCATTGGTCGAGGCGATAACCTAGGTGTCTACAAGTTGAACTACGGACGCTGTCGATACAGTCGCAGTCTCGACTAAAGAGGTCGGCGTCCCATAAATTAGGTCACCTGAGGAGTCTTGCATTTGGCTTCATGTGAGATAATGCTACAAGGCTTTGACATTGAGGTCCAAGAATCTTTTGAAATCTTGGTCCCCTTTAGGGACAATGGGAGTCTGGTTTGGAGTCAGTCGAGTAGGAGTTCTTTCAGTCTCCGAGTGGAACTCCATTATAGGACTAGTTATGGATGGGGAAGGCGGAAGTGGTTGATGTCTAGCATGGTCAAGAAGAGCCTTGGTTTGACTGTGAGTCAGAACCATTCAAGGCAAGAAAGAACATCCTCACAAGCTCAAACAAGCAGATAAGAACAAAAAAGATGAAGAACACAAGCAGACTCTAAACGTTAAATCCCTAGGAATAAACTTTTATAATCTTGTGGCTTATGCCTTAGAATGTGTGTAGGAAGATTGGCTTTTGAGACAGGTCCTAGAAGAAGTAGTCTAAAGTTGGTTTCAGGTTTGTTTAGGTGCTCAAAAGTCTGGGTTAGGTTCCATACTTGGCCTGGTGCTAAAGAGCAAGCTCCCCTCACTTCACGAGTCCAGTGATAAGCTAGGCCCGCTTAGCCAAAATATACTTCCCCTAGAGATTATTCTCCGCTAGAGAATGGAGTGGGCTTTCTCCTTGGTGGTGAAATCCAAGTGGGATTGCTGGGACGGGTAAGGTATCTGCTGGGTGATGAAATCCCAGTCGGGCCTTGTCTCAGGTGAGTTTTGATGTTTGATTTGTGCAAGTGGTTCGGTTGTGTAACATAAGTGTGATTAATTCATGATGCGGACTAATTACTAGATGTGGACTAAGAAATGCAAGCAATCAGAAATGAAATGCAGTGTGTTTTAAGCCCAAGTCGAAATGTTAGTTCGTATGAAGACAAATGGAGAAAGGGTGAAGAGTATGATTTTTGACTAGTTTGAAATGCAAGAAAAGAAAGAAAGGTTCTTTTTAATCCCGCTTATGATGTCATTTGGAAGATAGAAGAAAGAGATGAAAAGGAGAATCCTAATGCACCCTATATGAACAGAAAGAAAAGAACCCAAGGAAGACCCTAGGGTCCCACCGGGCATGCCAGAATGTTTTTATGCTAGATTTCGCTTTCACATTCAAAGAGAGAATAAGAAACTATAAGAAGAATGGTCTGAGGCTTGTATGTACCTGGATGAAGTCATGCACACCTTAATCTAGATGATAGCAGGAACTCCTCTTTGGTTGTGGAGGATGACACCTGAAAGAAAAAGAGACTAAAACATGAAAAACGTTAGATGAGGAGATGATGGGCTATCAAGCAAAAGCTTGATCCCTAAAGTATAAAGACTTCCTTGAGGGATATCAACCCACTTATTAAAAATAGAATATTTGACAGAAACAGAAATAATGAAAGCCAGAATGAAATTAATAAAAGACAAAAAGTAAAATACATACCTGATATGTAGCAAACTGCTTTGCACAGTCACCGGCATCGATTTCTGTGTCAGCATCGGTCAAGGAATGTCACCGACGTCGGTTAAGATGCCGACGTCGGTAGGGGTAATGACCGGCATTGGTTAGGGCAGTAGTTTTTGGACAGGATCTGGGTGGGTTTAGACAGGGTTCAAGACTGAAGAATGGTCTGAAGTTTTGTTTGAGGGTTAAGGAGCCCGTTTGGGAGTCAAAAGGATTATTTGGGGGTCTGTGTAGGGATCTGGGCAGAGTTATAGACTGTATATTCTAGAAAGGGTGAATAAAGTTAATACGAGAGGAAGTCAAGTCAGGTCTGTGGTCTGAATCTAAATTTGGGTGGCGATATCAATTAAAAACAATAACCAAAAAACAAAATAAAAGCACAGAACAAACGCTTACCTATTACCTGTTGAAGATAGAGTAGGAGACATGATTGTTGTTGTCGATGTGTTGCAAAAGTTTGATGTAGTAGACCCCCAGTGAGATGACTGAAGTAGAATACCTATACCCGAGATAGAGAGTGAGAGAGATTTGATTGCAGATTGATTGAATGAAAAAAGTTGGCTGATGCTCCTGAAGGTCCAATGAAAGAATGTTTTGAAAGAAGGTCCGATAACCGATCGAGAAACTAATTGAGAACTGAATAATGGATAACAGATTGAGAAATGAATTAATGGACGTAGTTTAAGGTTAACCAATGTCGGCAGAACTGTCGACGTCAGCCGAAAAGTGACCGACGTCGGTGATGTCGATCGAGTAGTGACCGACGTCGGCAGATGCAGAATGGGGACAGAGGCTAATTTTAGCCTTCTACTCATTCTTACATGCTGCTAGGGTCAAGGCTCGTGGGAAAATAGTTGACAGGGGTTAAATAGGTGTGGGAGAATAAAATGGGGGTTAAGGGGAAGACGATAAAGGTTATACACAATTTCGGTGTCTACAGTTATATGGTATTTTATGGTTTATTTTATGTCATTTTATATGTTTCTTGCCTTTATCATAGTCCAATTTAGTCTTTGTATCATTTTATGTCATTTAGGGATCATATATGGGTCATTAATGAAGGTGGTATGGTTTTCCAAGGTGAAAAAGTGTTATAAACTCTATAAAAACATCCAATATATCATATTCCTTGCATTAATTCTAGTACTAACTGAAAATTATAGGTTCCTAACTAAAAAATCAAGAAAACAAGTGAAAAAGGATTTTTGAAAGTTATACAGCCTATGGGAGAGTGGGAAATGGTAAAAGCTTATATAAATTACCCTTAAGCTTCCCTTAATTAATTTACATGATTTATATACTTTTTAAGTGCAAAAAATGGACCAAAAATGTTTCTCTTCTCCATCGCTCCACTAGTCATACAAGACTAATCAACAAGTCTTTTGATGGTACAACTAGTAGGAGAGGTTTTAGGTCAATTATCTTGGTGGTGGATAGTAATATTTGTCTAATTAATTTTCATGGAAATATTTTTAATAATGATTTATTTTAATTCATGAATCATTATTAAGAAGTTGACTATCTTGTTTTACTAGCTAATCCCCATACCCTATAGGTTTTTCTTATGTATGAGATTATCCATAAAATAAAATTGATTAAATTGATTATAAATAATGTATAATTACTTATGTCATGGTTTCCATTTTTTTTCTCATGTTTATAGATGATTTTATGAACCAAATAGTCCAAGTTACAAGTTGATATCACCAAGAGAACTTGTAGTTAGGTTTCATCAATTACAAAAGGTTTATTTCTCTAAAATGGTTTAAATTCAATGTGAGATGATATATTTAATTATTTTAAAGTGTTATTAACCCCCTTTCCTTCCAAGCTTTGTCTCATAACTATCATCCATGGAGATGCACTCATAACTCAATCCTACATACTCAAGTTTTTTGCATACAGTCTACTAAGTTATGATGTGTGAAGTGTTAAAACATTCATAAAAGGTATATAAAGAGTCTAAAGTTTTTAAACACATTATTATTACATGATTAATCAATCCAAAACTCCCAAATATCATATTATGGAATGCGATAGTCAATTCTCATATATACACAGTCATACACCATGGATGTGCACCTACATGAGACTAGGAACATTGGAATGGGAAGTGTTGAAGTTTGTTTAAAGTCCTTAAAGGTGAAAATGATAAAATTTATGATTTGTGAGGAGGTTTAGAACTAGTTTAGATAACCACACACCATGCACATTGATTGTCTTATATTCACTACCTTGTTTGTAACAGTATGCACACCTACAAGTGGCCCTATAGAGATCTAAAAGTGTTATATGAAGGAGGTTGACAAGTTTTGAGACCTTAATGAATTTTTTGGAGTTGTATAATAAAATGACAATCATGTTTTAGGTCATTCACAGGTAGGAAAACTTGAGAAGTCACTTCAAGTGAAGAAATATGAGTTTAGGGATATGTTTCCCTAAAAACATCAAAATAAAGCCCTAGCCACTTTTGGTGTGACTATATAACAATGTGACATAGAGCCTTGATGAGGTTAAATGCATCCATATTGTAGCCTTCATGAAGGGGTGTTATTTTTCAAAATCAGAGTGGGTGTTTAGTCCCATAAGTGATGTAATGGAGGCTTCAAAGTCACACAATTATTCACTACAATTTTCCATTGTTGACTACAGGATCTTAAACTCCAAGTAGCTTTACATCCAAAAATGGCATAACAAGAGCATGATTTAATTTTTTAGTGATTACATTAGAATAAAGAGCATACTTATGATTAAATTTTCTTGAGATAGGTTGAATTATAGGATTTTGACTTGCATTAACACCTATAGGTGGCCTTATCCTCAAGAAATTCATCTATAGTCTAATTATAGGTATTTATAGGTCCATGATGGGAAAATAGGCATGGAATTATGCAGACATAAAAACTTAAAGAGTTAAATAATACCTCAAAATAACTAAAAAATATCCTAAACCATGTGACATAGGTTTTAAAGAGTTAAACTACAACCTATAGGACCATTATTACTCCAACAGTGGTCAACTATAGTTGACAATAGTTTGATAGTGGGTTAGAACACAGTGGTTTAGAGTATATTATAGCATAAATATGATGGAAAAAAGTCTATATTTATTTTAAAGGGTATTAAAATATTAATAGAGTCTTAGGTAAATGAATAGGGCCTTTAATATATTAATTCTCACCTATAAACACCTCTTTGAAATCAAGAAAGTACTGTCATAGTTGACTATCAACTAGGCCAGTCAAGTGGAGGGTATGCAATGGAGAATTTAAAAAAGTTATAAAGAGTTATATGAATAATAAAACTTTGTAAATGAGAGTCTCCATCTCAATAAACCCTCATACTATGAAAACATGGCATAAAATGGCTCTAACAAAGCAACCTGCAGTCCATATGTAAAACCTACACATAATGAGTTACTCAGGAGTCTACCTTGAGGTTTTAAAGAATTTGGAGGTGATAGAATATTTATCTAACCCAAAAAATTTGTATAAAATGTATAAATGGCATATTAAATACTCTTATGTATTCAAATTACCTAATATAATAAGGGGAATGCCCTCTCTTCTATCTCAGATAGAGGGCACTCCCAAAGTGTTAAAACCTATAGGCTTACCAAGAAATGGAAAGGAAAGGAGTTGGAAACATGTATTACCTTACAAGGATATGTGTAAAGTGTTGTTACACATGTACCAACATGAAAAATAATTCACATATGCTTGAGACCAAATAGGGTGGTTTAAATCCATAGGTATGTAAATAAACCTATTAGGTTTTGATTAGGTCTAGTACCTAAAAGGTTCCTAATATCAATTATATAAATATGTGAACATTATAATGAATTATAAAACTCTTATAGGGAGATATAAGATGTGTTATAACTCTTATTTTTAATGGGAGTTAATAGAGGAGTCATTTCTTGACTTAAGAGTATGACAGGATATGCAAGAAGTGAAGGAGAGCTCAAGTAGCTAACTTTGAATGCTTTCACTTGTACAGACACTAAGAATGGGAGCTCAAGGATTTTATACAAGTTGGAGAGGGTCCCTATCAAGGATTTAGTGTCATTTTTTAGATGATTTAACATCAAGATTGTATGAAAAATCTTTAAGAACCAAATCATCTTTAAACCCTCCAAAACCCTTGGTGATGACATGATGAGAATAATGAAGAAGGAAAATCATCTAAAGGGGATATTTTAACTTTAAAATGACTTTTATATTTTATAGGACTCCCTAGATATCCTTCCCACCAATTTGAGTTGTACCTTATTTGTATGGATAGGGTGTTATAGATATTTTCTTAATAGATTTGTGTATTGTGCATGTACAAAGGGTTTCAAGAGATGAAAATAATTTTGGGAGATATATTTGGATATAATAAAACCTCCTATTTCCATTTATTTCATTTTATGAGTTCACAAGTGCCTCTACTAACACCTTTATCTCATCTAGTCCAAACTAGCATAGTGAACAAGCAAGTGAGAAGGTGAAAAATCTAAGTGGGAGGAATTTTATGGTCTACCTAATGAATCTAAGGACATTAATACTCTTGAAAAGTTTCATACACTCATTTTTATGGATTGGATTGGAAAAATGAATATATTTTTGATGTCAAGTGTGAGAGGTAAGTGAAAGGAGGGTGGTTATGATTGTAGGTAGTCATAACTCATGTATAGAAGAATATTGATGATTAGGAACACCTCTCATTAATTTTAGATCATGTTTATAACCCATCACTTATAGTAAAATCATCTCACCTATCCATAGTATGTTTTGGAGTGTTCCAAGAAGGCCAAATGATGAAGGTAGTTTTTAGGTAAGAAAATATAGAATCCTATGCCACATTTCAAGAGTTTTGTGCTTTTAAGGAAATTTGTCTAAGTAGAATTTACATGGTCTATTCCATATTCCTTTATCCTGCATATATAACTCCTTCTCTCATATTGACAAGTGGTTTAGTGAATCTTGGACTTCATTCTATTCTTTCCTCTCTCAAATTCTATAAGTAGTAGCCACTTTGGCTCTTGTAGACTAATACCACACCATGTATGATGAATCCATACTTATTTTGACATTTTAATTTTCCTTAGAAAAAATAAATACAATCTAGTTTGAGTTCATATATCATCTTTTCAACGTGTTTGAATATATGTATAGTTAATAGTTAAAATATATTAATTTATCCTTTCTTTCTCTCAATCCTTTCATGCTTGATGCAAGTTGTTTCACTCTAACAGGTCATATGAAGTGTTGTCAAATTTATGGTTCTATTTTCAAGCATAAAAGTGGCATTAGTGTCTACAACTAATCTTTGGTTCATTTAACTTGGATAGTATTTATGCATATCACCTTCATATCGAAATACTAATGTTAGAATCTCTTTAGACTTTGAAGTTAGTTTGTAGGTCTTATTTCCTAGTGAAATAAGTATGATGGTCTTATGGAAATCCTTATGGTGCATCACCCCCTTAGATTAGTTTTATTTCATGAAAACTTATATCCCTTTTCTGATAAGCAATCATTTAAGTGGGTGATAAACATTTCAAGGTAAATTGAGGGAGATAACCCTTAAACCTAGAGGTCTACTACTATAGGTAAACCCACATAGATAGAAGTATTCCCATGTTTCCAAAATGTGGATAAGGATTGAAAAACCTCCTATAGCACGTAATATTTGGTGAAAACAATACCTTTCAATATTAAGGTACTTTTGTAAATTTTAAGGTATTCATTTGTCTTAGCTCTATGACATGTTTTAATGTTGTAATAAGACTTAATATAGGCCTAAATCATGAGGGTCTAAATGTACTTGTATAATAATTCTCCATGTTTTTTAACACTTGTTGAATTTCATAATATATATCTTAAATGTACATATGGCACAAAGTGTCTTGTAACTATTTTTCAAACATTGGATTACTTTTTTAACTACCTATTCATCTCTCTTAACATTCAAAGAAGTCATACTAAGAAAGTTATAGGGGACTAATGGTGATAAATGTATTGTCACATGTTATACCTCTGTACATGTATGACAAGATCCATTAAAACTACTCCAATAGGGTTTTCAAGCATAATATGGTAGTTCCTTAGTGAAAGAAAGGTCTTTTAGAGCCTCTTTGTAGGTTTTCCATGTTGGATTCCATATCTAAGTACTTACATGACTTTATCAATATTATTTAGGTATAAATACATGAAACATAGTGATTTTTAGGCCAAAAAAGAGCAAAAACTTATTCATTCCTCCACTAGGTCTCATAGGTCTTCTTCACAAGCTAAAAGAGGTAACTAGTTTTCACTCAGTACTTGAAGGAGAGAGAGAGTTGGGTGTAATGATCCTAGGGTCATATAAGGTCCATTATTCCCTTTAAATTTTATGCATTAATTTGAGGATTGAGGGGCCATGCTCTATGAACCATCATTTATAAGTTAAGGTGCTCAAAACCCCATAAGCATGGTTTTGCTTATCTAAATATGTTGAAAGACTCCAAAATGATAATGGAAAGTTGGGAAAGTCCTCAGTGGTTTTTAAAATCCTTATTATGATCCTTAATCTTCACTTCATACATGTGAGCAATCAAGAGGAAATAAATCTCCATTTTCAAGTAGGTTACTGACTAGTCACAATGGAGTTTTGATGGGTTCAAGGTTCCAAGTAGATAAAGGCATGTTATAAATGATATAAAATCATATTTATATCTCTCCACTAATTTTCAAGGTCACTAAATATATCCTCAATGTCTGTATGGACCTAAAACTCCACAACAAGATGATCACCTACATTTTTCTATAAGTATTCTACATAAATCAATGTTACAGGTATAATCCTAATAATATGAGGGCCTCCAATGTATGAAAGGAATGAGAAATAGAGTGTTTTTGTATTTTTGTCTTCATGAAACTCACTCAAACCTACTCAAATCACTGTTAGGGCTAAAAATGGAAAAGATATTATGTTCTCATGTACACCAAGGGATTGTGTACAACCTATAGGTGTAGGAGGTTAACATGGTCATGAGTTTGAGAATAAATAAAAAATGAGGGAATTGATTTCCTAAAATAAAAAATTATCTACTATACCTTTTATATTTTCCAACAAGTCATTGACCTCAATACTATCTCCTCCAAGGTAAGCTTATAGTGGTCTCATGTTTGAAGCTGTGTACAAACAAGCCTGTAAATGTGTTATGAGGTAAAAGTGATCTATTTTTTTAATCATCAAGTTTAAGGTGAGAAACCATGAGAATATACACCATTTTTTATTATCATTTTTAAATAATATATACCATGCAGAAAGATCAATCTCAAGGCAAGGTTAGAATGAGGGTTGGACTCATAATTATAGACCTAAAGGCTTGCCTATTCAAGAGTGAACTAAAGAGACAAATATTTCATGACATGAGAGATATGAAATTTATTTGAAAATTAGGAGTGTTTAAAAATATAAATAAATCAATAATATGGAATTTTAAGTTTTATCAAGGAGACATGTCTAGAAGAGATCCTATAGGCCTACAAGCCTAAGAAGATAAGTTCTTGATAGGTCTATGTTATTTTTCATTTGGAAAATAATTAAATAAATACAAATAGGGTAAAATTTATCATAAAATAATTTTGAGTCATAAAAAATAGTAAATATCAACTCAAGGACAAAGTGTATGATGAAGCTTAACTGTTTGAGAAGCATCTATAGGTCTAAGTAGTTGAATGGGCAGATTGAGAGGACAATCTCATAGAGATGTTGGAGAAGGGATTAATGAGGTTTTAAGAGATAAAAGGTATGTAAATAAAATTATCTAACCTAATTTTAATTACTATAATACCAACACTAGATCAATATGACTCGTTCTTAATGCAAACTCAGTCAAAATGGCCCAATAGACATACATGCCTATGTATAAAATATGAAGAAAACTTATAGGTTTTGAGTTAAATTGGAGATTAAATACCATTATAAGGTCTAAAAAATATATAAAATAATTATATAGTGGTTTAAATCCATATTAATATAAATAAATATTCAAGGAGGATCCACATTCTTGAACCTCCAACAAGTATTTGGCCTAGAAGGATAACCTACAGGTTTGTGCTCAAATTATGAAGAAGATATGAAATAATTGTATTTATTTTGGGTTTATATTATTATTAAATATATTTTTGGTTATATCATAATCTTTCATATATTATGGAACCATTGGAAGAGGGAGATAAACTCAGCAAAGGATCACTAAGCCTAGAATGTCAAATTTGCTCTCAAACCCTCATTAAGGGATAGATCAAACTGTAAGACTTTTGTGAGATAAAATGAGTTATATAAGTGTTTTAGGATTTAATATGAGGTTTTTATACCTATTATAACATTTTTTAATCATAAAAATAATAGTTTTATGACCTTTTGGGTTAAAATACTATCTCGACCTATTAGAATAAGTTGACAAGCCAATAATGGTCAATTTCCTCATGTTAGAAGTTGAATGAGAATATGCATGGGAGACAATGGTTTTATGAGGTGTTGATAGAACATATTAAATCCAAATATGTGGTTTTAATCATAATATTAGGGTCTATACATTTATGAACTATCCTTAAGAAGGTTACACACCTAAAACCCTTCTAAAACCCTGTTAATGCCCTGATGACAATGTTTTCTACATAAATGACTTCAAATGATTTTTTTTGGAATTTAAATTATTATTATGATCTATTTATGTTCATGGTAACTTTAATGGTCTATTTTTTGGCATGTTTGGGATGAGATGGTATGGAAATTGGCCTATAAATGATTGTTGCAAGCTTAAAAATGCAGGTTTTGATGGCTTTCCGTGAATTTGATTAAGTAAAGGCCTAATGAGATACATTAGAACCATATATGATCTGGAAAATTTAGGTTAATTTTATTCTAAAGACCTATAAGAAGGTATCCAATGACTACAATTCCATTAATTAGTTTCAAGACATTTAAGTATGTCATCAAGAGCACCTAACATTTCTAGTGTACCTATATATTAGTCTCGGAGATGATTTTGAGATTGAATAAGGGTTTAATGATTCGATATAGGGTGTTCAAGATGTGTTAGAGGTATGATTTCAGTTATTAAGAAAAATTACTATGCCTAAGATGGAAATATAGGCTTACCATTATGGTCTTCACTTAAATCAAACAAATTTTTCAATGAAATGCAATTTCGTATCAGTTTGAAGAAGCTTGAGTCATGATCCTAAACCTCACCAAGAAGAGAGACACATTTAAGTATCCTAGGATGGTTTTGTAAAATTATAAGAGGTATGATAAACTATGACACATGTTAAGATATATGCTTGTAACTCCTTATAACCAAGAATGGATAGTTTCATGAATGAGGCTGATGAGTCATCCCAAAAGGTGAAGAGTCACGATATGACATCCTTGATGAAGAAGAGGATTAGATAAAGTGCACACATGTTTATAAAAAAATTCATAACTACCTAATTTTATATTTTCTTGATTGTAAAGTTTCCTTATGAGATGAAATTTGTCATATTTTTCTCATATGCCTCTCCTCTCTCTCCTTATCATTCTCTTATATATATGCCTAATTTTGGCATTGAATGTATCTTCCACTTGAGTGTGAAAAATCCATACTCATTTTTTAATCCATTGAATCAATATATAATATGGTTTTTCCTTATTTTATGACTATATTTTAGTGTTTCTGTATGCATGATTGATCTTGTCTAGTGTTGATTTAGTTATCCTTGACATGTCTCATTTTGTCACTTATATGCAGTTTAAACTCACTATTGTAGGTCATATGAAGTATCTAAGTGGTATTCTAAAGGTTAAGTGAGGCAATATACCATTAGTTTCTTCTATACCTATTATAAATCATACCTCCTTACCTAATCATCATCTACCAACTTCATATTTAAATACTAATGTAAGAGGAGCATATTAATAGTAGTGTATGAATAGATCAATCCTAAGTTCATTGTGAATTTTTAGATGTGTGGTAGTGTTCAAAACATGTGTGCATCACCTTCCTAGTTTTGTTTGAGTTTAGTTATATCTCCCTTTTTTATTATAAGTGACTAACTTTAGTGATTATTATTAAGTGATTCATCAATGGAACTAGCCCTAATATAGAGGTTTAATCCACCATTTACGTCACTAGAAACCTAGGATTATTCCCATGTTATCACTTAAGTAAGGAGGCTTGAAAACCCTCTTCAAGAGTGTAAATTTTGATGATAACAATTTTAACATGCCCAGTGGGACAATAATCTCATCCATTGATGAGTTTTTGGTGTTTTTCTTTAGTACATTAGCCTATGTAGGCATGAACATAAGCACCAATGGTGACTCCAAGTGATTTATGGATGGCATACATAGTCTGAGTGCCTAAAAATCATAAAAGTGGTATGTATCCTAACAATTCATTTGATAAAAATGCATATTCCTTGATTTCATATCCTTCACATCAAGTTGATGATGTTTATGGATTTTACTCAAATATCCCTCCAACTTCATATTCAACTTGCCATAACACTTGTCTCTTTCTCATTTCTGATCATGTTTATTTTACCCCTTGTCAAATCCATGTTCTTAATCAACATGAAGATAATATATTATATTTACAACTTGAGTTTGAAAGTAAAATGAATGATAATGATACAATAAATGATAAAAATAGGAAGAAAGAAGAACTTACATATCAGGACTTTGTGAGAAAGAGTTAATTCATAAAGATGAGTATATATCTATGAAAATTCAAGATAAAAAAGAAAGAGACTCTTAGTTGCTCAAAATAATGTTAAATAATGAAATAGTAATAACAAATATATAAAAGTGTAGATATTGTCCAAGTTTTTTGTATTCATCTCATTAAAAATCTAATAGACTTATTACAATTTGCAATGAGTGAATGGGAAGCTTTTGAGGAAGGAACCGAACAAGTCCTAACCAATGAAAGGATAAAAATAAGAGGTTTAAACTAAATCATGGAGGATAGGTTAGTAATATGGGATACAAAATAAGACCAATACCATCAACCTTATTCTATTCCTAACTTGATTCAACTTTCAATATACCATCAAAAAAATATTGATTCTATGAAAGACTCACCTATTGTTTCTCAAGCTCCACCTGCTCTCCCTTAAAAACCTTGTCCTATGACCATGTAAAATTGGGATGTGGATAAGTAGGTTGAGGTTAGACCAAGAGAGATTTAAAAATATTTTAACCCTTCACCTATCCCTCAAGTTTTATTTATCCACTAAGTTCAAGATACCTCCAAGTTTGATAGAGTAATTGAAGAGTGGAAGGAGAAGAATGGAGCATCCCTAGTACAATTTCCTTCCCCATCCCTCCAAGAATATTACAATGAACCTAACCCTCCAAAAATAATAAGTTGGAAGGACACCCTATAAAATTTCAATAAATCTAATGAGTTATATTTCCCTCCCACTACCTCATTTTGTGAAGGAGAACATGTTGCATTGAGGTAAAATATGAATTTTTAGTTGGAAAAGAGAGCTTGTCAAGAAAATAAGGTGAGTTGGAAGTTATTGAAAAAATTGAAGAGGTTGTAGCTATAAGTGGATCTCAAAAAGTTCATGATGAAGATGTTTTGAGTGAATATGATTAATAAATTTTTATTATTATTCCCCTTGGTGGAGAGGAAAGGCAATCAACTCTCAAAGATGAGCAAAATTTTCTATATTCTAGCCAGAAATTAGACAACCCTCAATTTATCATCAATGATTCTAAAAAATAGTCAAATTGACATGGTTTTAAGATTTAAGAAGGATATTATGATGATATAATAGCCTTGAAATCACATAATACACTCATGTGCTTCATGAAATAAAAATAAAATTAGACAGGAGTCAATAATCCCTTATAAGAAGACAAATCAGGCTAGGAACAAGATAAACATGATGAACTAACATTTTCTTGGGTATATTAACTTCCATGTTTCATATAATAAGAGAGTGATCAGATTGTAGAACATGATATTGAAGAGTTCCTAGAAGAACCTACAATAATGGTTGAAGTGGGAGTTATTGATGAGCAAGAGAAACTTGATGATGGTTGGCAATAGTTATACCATGCTTTCTTAAAAGATCTTGGTATGATAACTTTGGAAAAAATTTCACTAGACCTTGATTTTGAACATTGTCATTGATTAAAGAGGAGATTATTGAGAATTTTCATTGAGTTTTGAGATTTTATATTTAATGTTGTCATTGATGTCAAAAGTTATTATGAAGATGCATAGTTCTTGCATTGATGTCAATCTAATATCATCAATTTCAAAATGTTATTATGAATATGATTGGTCAAGTAAGCCTTAAGTTATGTATATTAATGATTTTTATTGCCATCATAATGAGTGTTGTTGTTATGATGAGATAATACTATTTGAACAATGTTTTGATGACAAATAGAGTGAAATCATTGAGAAGTAGCATGAGTGAGTATAGGTAAATTTGTCAAGTCTAAATCATTTCGTAATGCTTTGTCTAGACCTTAAGAGATGGTATTAGTAGGTGGAATGATGAAATGAGTGAGATTCAAAGAAGAAGTTGTGTACTCCAAAGACTTGTGTAAGTAATTTTGAAGATGATCAAAATGAGCTACAAAGATGAGAATGCTCCTAAGAACACTTGAAAATCTTTGATCATGAGAGAGATTATTTAATTCTATACATGACATGTTGAGGACCTCAAAAATGATCAAAAGGTCAGATCTGAATACCTGTTTATGCATGTCCAAAGTTGATACTAAGATCCCAATCAAGATCTAAAGATCTGTAATTAAATCCAAAGATGTTATGTTGAAATTATAAATAAGAGTGAGTGTATGAGGTTGCTTGAGCATACACAAGAGATATTGAAACATAGGATATTTTTAAGGTGAAAATTACAACGTGGCTAAAATATTAGATTCTAGGATTATTAAGAATTATATGTCAAGGGTTAGAAATCAAGAAGAGAGATGGTGGATAAATGAGGTAAGAAGATCAATTTTCATGACATGGGTGAGCAAGTGAGAAATGACAGAGGTGATGCAAGTTTTTTTAAGTATGTGCATGAAGTTTTAGGTCATGATTTGCAAGAAAAAGAATTAAAAAGTATTTCAAGGTTTCTAAAGTGCACAAAAGAAGATTTGTCTATCTGAGAATATTTTCTCAGGGCTTATCACATGCAACATATACATGAGATCCTAATCTATTCATGGTAGATGAGGAATGGTTATAGATCAAAGTTACAAGCATTAGTTTTTGGATAGAGGAGTTAAGTATTATGAATGATCATTAAGATTGAAATATGGTATAAATATCATAAAGCCCTTATAGTGACTTGATATTGAATATCTTGTTCTAAAGAGCTCAAAAAGTTTTGATATGATCATACAAGTGATTGTATGTTGAATTAAACTCTCCCAAGAATCTCTAGGTGTTATTGGTTTCTTAGGTCAATGAATAAAACCTATAGTAAAATGCTTATCTTTTAAAGATTCAATCTAGAAGATAAAGTTAACTGATTAAAAGTTGATAAGTGATTGAATATCAAAGTGTGAGAGTTGTACTTTTTTTCCATAAAGTTTTATGGATATATTATATAACTTAGGTGTATAACCAACAAAAACTTTTCCTTTATTGTTTAACACATTATATCCTCCTTGGAAACATGTTTTATTGAAAAGGCTACAATGGGATGCTTCTTCATTATTAATATTTGGGAGAGTCCAAGCTAACACTAAAGAAGGTTTATGAAGGAATGTGTGGGGCCCATACCAATGGTGTAGTCCTAGCAAAGAAACTTCTTAGAATAGGCTATTATTGGACTAAAATGGAGACAAATTATTTTAATTATGTAAATAAGTGTGTTCTTTGTCAATAGCATGGCAACTTGATACATTCACCTTCCTTACCATTGCAACTAATTACAACACCATGGTCATTCTCAACATGGGGTCTCAATCTCATTTGGAAAATTAACCCAACATATTTAGATGGCCATATACACATTTTGACTGTAAATAAGTACTTTACTAAGTGGATTGAGGTCATTCCTCTCACTTATGCTATTAAGAAAAAAATAGCCAAATTCATTCATTACCATATCATTTATCGATATGGCATCACATCCCATATTATATCTGATAATGGTAGATCCTTTATGAACCAAGATGTGAAATCTCTTTATGAAAAATTTAAGATCAAGCACAAGAAATCCACTCCATATAACCCATAAGGCAATAGACAAGCTGAGGCATCAAACAAAACCATTTTAGCCATCTTTAAAAAGATTGTCAATGATGTTGGTTGTAATTGGCACTTGCAACTCTTTCTTGCCCTCTAGGCTTATAGAACCAATCATCACACCCTAAATAGAGATACTTCATACTCCCTTGTTTTTAACGCTAAATCTATCATCACAACCAAGATTAAGATCCCATCATTAAGAATATCACTAGAGCACATTGAAGATGATGAAGACTATAGAGTCTCATGACTGCAAGAACTAGAAATTCTTAATGGTAAGCATTTGATTGCCCTAAAAAACCTGTAGGCCTATCAAAATAGATTGTAGAGAATCTAAAACAACCATATTATCCCTTAAGAATTTGAGATTGGTGACTTAGTTTTGAAAGAGAACCAGGAGAACACGAAAGCTAAACCCAAAAAAGAAAGGCATGTTTTAGCCTAATTGGTTAGGACCATATATTGTCACATCAAACTATGGATCAAGATCATACCGACTGGCTAAACTTAATGGTGAAGAACTTTCAAATCCCATGAACATCATACACCTTAAGAGGTTCTATGCATGAATAACTTTAAACCATTATCTATAAGACCCCTGACTTGGGGGCACTTTGTGTTATCGTAATTTTATCTCACCCTTTTATCTTACCTTAAACACATTTTATACTACCCTGGTCCACTTTTAATGAATCCCAATAGTAAAGGATTTAAACTCTTGGCACTTTGAACACATTCTTCATCCCATTCTAGATGTCTCTCTTTGAGAGGCATATTCTTTGTTTTGTCTAGGACATGTTATAAGCTTGAATACTTTTTGTCCCTTGACCAATTATGATCTCGATTATGTCTCATGAGCATTATGAACATCTTCAACAGTATTTCTACAAAGTAGTCCATCTGGGACTATCTTGTGTAGCTTCAAATATGTAAACAACCCTCAGTTCAATTATTTTCTACTCTTTCTTATTTTATCAAGAACCTCACTCTTGCTAATTTACGAGCATGGGCCATTGCAGCTAGCTTAGCTATCTTGTTAGAACCTCTACTCTCAAGACATGCATCTCCTCGACTAGATGGTCCCACCTTGTGCATATTTTATCCAAAAAACACCAAAAATATTAGAAATACTTTGAAAATACCAAAAACATCAAAACATGATTCACAAAAGAAAAAAAAAACATTATATTTTGCTTTTGTACATTTGTACATTCCCATTCTACCATCCCACACTCTCATTATTTTATGAGCAACTATTAAATTTGAATGCTCTAACCATTTTGTGAGAAACTATTAAGTTAAAACACTCTCACCATTTTGTGATAAATTGTTAAGTTTGAATGCTCTCACCATTTTTTTAGCAACTGTTAAGTTTGACCACACTCACCATTTTGTGAGCAACTGTTAAGTTTGAACGCTCTCACCATTTTTTGAGTAACTATTAAGTTTGAATACTCTTGACCATTTTCAAGCACAAAAACACCATTCTCATTTGTTTGTCATATCTTCCATTTCTTATATAATGTTAATCATGCTGGTCTGATCATCATGTTTCTTCTATCCCATTTCCTGTGAGAATTACATTTGGCCTGAAGTTCATGTTGGAACACGCATCCATAGAACTATGTAGGAAACATCCACTTATTTTATACATTTGGAGTCAACTCAACCAACCCCTTCCTTTTCTTCTCTTCCCTCATTTATTCTGAAATTGTTCCTCTTTAATTAGAGAACAATTGTTGTATCATTGTTCTTTGTTATGATGTAATGGAAAGTAACACCTATAGCGCACATGCATGAACATTTATCTTTAAACCACACTAACTTGGTTTTTTTTTTGGTGTGTTTATTTGAGTTTTCTTGGTGTTTTGTTGTGTTTTATTGGTGTTTTGTTGTGCTTTCTCACCTTTTATTTTATTTCTTCTCCTTTTCTCCTTTTCTCTTTTGTTTATTTCATTGTTTTTGATGTCTTATTTTTATATTTGATTTGAATTTTATCTTATATGTTCAAGAATGCCTTGATGGTCCACATGGATCTTGATTATTCATATCTTGGTCTCATGTCATTAAGATATTCTTGTCTTTTATTTTTTTTTAAATTTTGTTCTTACTTAAGATGATATATTGATTTCAAGTTAGGTTCATTTATTTTTATCTTTTTCTTTGTCTTTACTTGTTTTGTTATTGTTGTTTAAATGTAAATCATTATACCTCTAGTTTTGGTCAATGTTTTACCATTATCCTTAGTTATAAATATTCTCATTTGAACTGGCTCAATGCAATTGGAATCTTATGTCATCTAAGTTATTCATACTTATGATGCATAATTTATTTTTCTATAGCAAGCACTTTGTGCTCAGGTCTCAAGGTCTTAATGTCAACATCAACTCTGATGAACGATTCTCAAGAATAATCCAAAAAACCTAGGCTAATGACATGGAATTAAGCTTCCAAGTAGTATGCATTTTATTACTTAAGTTTATGACTATATGTGCATCTCTTTGCATATATTGTGAGTCTAATTAATTCTTGGTCATTTTTCATCATTCCTCATTCTATTCTCTCCCAAACTTGGGTATACTACATTGGCTTGAAGTTCATATTAGAACATGAGTCCATGTAACTATGTAGGTAGTGCTCAATTTTTATTGAGGTCAGCTAGGCTATCTCCATTCTTTTTTTCTTCTCTCTCATCACTTTGTGCATTCTCATATGCTTGGTTTTGTATGGATTTCTAAGCCATTAAATCATCGCATACATGTTTGTGCCTACTCACTTTAACCTATATTTTCATTTCTATCCTTGAGCTATTTTGCTTACTAATTACCCATGTAGGGGCACAACACTTAAATAATGTACAAATAAAATCAGCTCTACAGGGGAAAAATCATTATTTATTCTTCATCAATGATCAATATTTGCATTACTAGGGAAAAACCATTTTATCACTATCAAATCTGCTCTACTAGAGTACTTATTATATTCTATTTGGAGACCCCATTCTAGTTGTGCTTCCCTTATTGAAGTAGAACGTTCTCTCTTTTCCTCTAATTTCAAGATCTCCACATTAAATCCCATGATTGCTATATTTTAGTGTGTAACTTGTCTTGGGATTGATCAATGTTGTAAACACACAGCTTGTACTTTTAAAATGGGTACATTTATAGTGTGTCCCTTACATTTATGGATTGTATATTTCCCATTCCCCCTATCTATAGGGCTTATTATACCTCTCATTATATTTTGATCATTAATGGTAATCACATGTGCAAGCATTATCTTGATTGGATGTGATCTATTCCATGGGTTAATCTCTCATTTTCTCTCTCTTCTTGAGAGTCCATACTTTTCTTTCATCCTAGTATGTCCTCTTGAAGGGGCATCATGGGTCTATTCCAATTTATTCTTGACAACTCTTTTATTTGAAAATACATTGCTTCACCTAAATGTCTTGCTATGCCTTCTAAAATAGGGGAAAAATGTAGACATCCAATTCTTAACACTATTTGTGTTGGAATTGTCAATCTTACTCGAATTGCACTCAAATGCACATTTTAGGTCAAAACCCATAAAATTCCCTATATGGTTTGAAATTGTCACTTACAAGTGCCAATTTAGGTTAAAGTATTCCTAAATATGGAAATGCATTTTATGGGATAGCTAACTTTGATCAGATCATTTCAAGTCAAAATGACCATTTTTCCATTTAGTGCTCTAGATCACTCTTTTTTTCTGATTCATTGGTATACATCATGTACCTTTGTTAATTATTGTTGGCAACATCCTAAATTTTAATATCGTTCCAATGCATCTAATGTCACCTTCTAATTCCTCTCCAATCAAATTATGACCTAATCATATGACTTTCTAACCATTTTGATTAATTAAGGGCCAATTTTCAAATAATTGCACAAATGTTGATTAACCTTGTTTAAGGCTAAGTAATCCAAATCAAGAGCTTAAGTGGATTTTCCATGAGAGTTGTTGAATATTTATTTTTGAAAATTGATTCTTATTAACTGCATCATTAGGTGACCTCATTTTTTGGGAAGACTTCCCTAGGTCATAAATGCCACAAATATCAAGATTATGGGTCACCCATGCCTAGTTAATGCTTCCCATGCCTCTTAAATGCCCCTTATTCCAAAGTCATGATGAAAATAATTATGCATTTAATTCTAAATATTAGTATTATCCATGGCCACACATCTCAATCTTGAGATGGATGGTCATGGTTGATCTTGACCAATCTCAAAAATCTATAAATAGAGAGGCCATTGATATGAAAAAAAGTTATTTTGGTACAAAGTTATTATGCTCAAATATATTCAAAGATTGAATATTACAAAGTTATAATGCTAAATTATTTCCAAAAATCTTCATTGATAGGCTATTTTAGTGATTTGGAATCAAGAGCCTAGGTTTTATGAAGTGTTCTTGAGGCATTGGAGGACCTTACCACCATTGTTGACAAAGACAAGGATGCTTGATCAAGGGAGAACATGTTTTTGAGCCACATGGGCATAGTGAATCCATTTGAGAAGTTAATATGGTGTTGTTTTCTTTCATTTGTTTCTTTCTATCCTTTGTAATTTCCATAAGAATAGATAGGCTTGATTAGTTAGTTTTTTATGCATGTGTTCATTACTTATGGACTAATGCTTGACTAACTTGCTTTGTAATCCTCTCTTTAACAATGAACTACCAAATGAAATCAACTCATACACATAATCACTCAAAGCATAAAAAACCTCTTATAAGAACCACTTCATAATCTCAAATCACCATATAAATCCTTGAACATCTCTAACCATGCCAAAATTGAAGATCAACCAAGCATCTATCAAGAATACAAGGACAAACACATTGCACACTTTGTCATTATCACTTAGACTATCAAGGCACTTCATCCACTCACCAATAAACCTATGTGAGATCACCATGACATCATTGAAAACCCTTTAATAATCTCCCCCTTTGTCATTGATGTCAACAACCATCATATATAATTATATATCTCACCTTCTTCTTTCTCTTCAAGCACTCTCACAATAGGAACTTTCTCCCCCTTTGACACAATGACAAAGTGGGTACCAAATAATATTGAGGACCTAAAAATTTCATCAATAGGAAAGGACCACCTTAGAAAGATGATGCAAATTCCCCTTTACCTTGAGCCTACCTTTTCTTGCTTTGACAACTTCCTCTTACTCCATGCCAACACTCTCCTTCAAACAAGCATTGTAACTAATGAAGAAAGAACACAAAAAACATTGAAAACTAATAAAAAAATATCAAGAAACATCTTAGAGGGACTCCCCATAGGATTTATAATCAATTTCATCACTTGATCATCTTCAGATCTCCATATACTATGAAGAACCACCATGCAAGCTTACTATCCTTCTCTCTTAATCCATCTCAAAGATCATCAAAAGAACTTCATGCCACTTACCAATCAGGTAACCTACTTTAATACAACCTGATAACTCTCCTTGAAACACTCATGCCTTTATATTTTTTAAAAACTAAGAAAAAACATCACATCATCATTACTAGGCCCATCTAGACTTCTTGTAGCCCTACCTAGAACTTGCAAATCCCATATCTTTCAATAGACACATCTTCAAGACTTGAAACTTCATATCTAGAGGAATAGTATATGCCCCTTTAAGTACACAAATTTTAATCACCTAGATCATCATATGCAACATGATTCCTTCAAAAACTTACTACCTAATTAGGCCTCCAACTTGACAAAAACTTGAATAACTTGAGAACCACAAACCTTTAAATCTATGTGAAGCTTGATTTTACAACTCATTTGGCCCATTAAAAATATTAATAATCCTTAGACATACAAACAAATTTTATAGTAGAGCCCAAAACCCTATAATCTCAAAAAAAATAGAGTCAACAAACTTTTTTTTGGTCAACATCTACCTTTGAAACTTATTATACACCTAGAGACAACCATTACATACTTCTGGGCAAAAATTTGAGCCAAAATAACTTTGGGAACCCATACATCCTATAACCAATTTTAGTCCTACTTTCCCTTAAGCCAAAAATGAGAAAACTGAGAGCACTCAAAAATATTCAATTTGACTTCAATATACCATTAGACCATAATTTATTTTGAAGTAAGCTAAAATAAGGTTAACAAACCTTTCGAAGCATTAAACCTTTCTTGAAATTTCAATAATCTCATTGTGCCATCTGGGAACCTTCAATCTAACCCTGTAGACTACTCCAAAGCCTACCTTTTGAAGAACACCATAATAATACATGATTCTCCATTAAAAGGAGTCTCTTAAGAAGCATAGATAGAGACATCCTTTACACCATAATTATCTAAAACAAAGTGAATCCAGGAGTGGCCCACATCTTCTCAATAACCACTAGAATCCTCTTATAGCTATAATACTTCTTACTCTTGTTCTTCTTCATAGTCTGAACTAAGACAAATGGTTCCTTTTATATATCACTCTCCTTCTCTTATACGATTGGATTTAAAATACATGGGGACAACATAGATTCATGACATACCTTTTCATGTGTATAATCTTACTTAAAGCTTTGAACCTCATCACTAGGAATTGTAAATTGATGTTTTTTGAATGAAACTTGCTTAGCAATAGTATGATGTTTACTTGGATCCATAATTATCTCATAACTAGCCTCAACCAGTACTTTGGTATTCTCCTTGATCTTGGTATCTTCATTCAAAATATGGGTAGACAATGAGAGCCCTTGGCACTCTTCAAATTCTGAAGCATTCTCCACCATAGCAAATAGATCACTTGGACCTGCTGTCTCATCATAACTCATACTTACCACCTTTGGCTTCCATAAGTTGGCTTGCCTTCTTTCTTGCATTCTAGGAGCTTGATAAAACTCATTTTTACTTGATGACCTTTGTTTGAAGAATTTATTAATGTGACCAATCTTCTCACAATTTTAGCAAAAAATAATCCTTGATGAAAACATAGTTTGTCTTACCTTGTTTGGATAGAAACTTTCTAGGTGTCCTATGTCATGATAAATGAAGCAACCTCTTATTTTGGGAGAGATCTCACCTTGTATAACCTTAT
Organism: Torreya grandis; assembly: GCA_037957365.1. Taxonomy (NCBI): domain Eukaryota; kingdom Viridiplantae; phylum Streptophyta; class Pinopsida; order Cupressales; family Taxaceae; genus Torreya; species Torreya grandis. The sequence continues at coordinate 532,269 of JARHVA010007236.1, read as the reverse complement.
GTGGAAAATTATTTTCAAAGTGTCCCACATCAAGACAATTGAATCACTTGACTTTGTTCATACCTTTTGACTGATGACCCCCATCATGGTTCCATGAAAATTCATTTCTAACAAGTCTCTTACATTCTCTAGATTTATGCTGAAATTTATTACATGTGAAACAATAACCATTGAAACTTAAATACCTCATGTAATTTAGATGCCTTATCTGATTTATCTTCATTCATATAGCACCTTCATTCCTTGTCTGATGATTATGTTCAAAGTATGGTTGTCCTTGTTCACATTAGTCTTGATCTTGTCTTGAGTTACATTCTTTTGTTCTTCTTCATATCTAAGATTAGTTATATCACTAACATTCTTTTTACCACTCATAATATTTTATGGATCACTTGAGCTCTTTTCAAATCTCATAAATGACTTCACCTTACTAGATGTTCTCTAACTCAGATTTCAACGATTGATTTTCAATTACATACCTTGAGCATTCATATTCTTTGGATTTTAGGCTTGTAAATAGAATTTCTAATTGAAAATTGAAATGTTTGATGATATCTTCATGTTCCTTGGTGTCATCATTCATTTTTTATTCAAACACACTGAATTTAGCCTCATAATATTTGAATTTAGATTTCATCTTATTATCGATCTTCTACTCAATCTCCAGTTCTTCAAAAGCATTTGTCAAAGTAGTATCATAGTCCATCTCATCTTCATCATCATATGAATCATTCCAAGTAGAATATTTTTGATGTGAGAAACTACCTCCCTCATCCATGAATAGGGCTTCATCTTCAATAGGAACATCATGTTCATGATCACACTCAGTCACTATCTTCACTCTCATCTGATGATTTGTAGTCTTTATTGGTGTAGAGACTCTTCTTGTTCTTGAAGAACTTCTTGTTGTCAAACTTTATGAAATAATTCTTCCTCTTATCATAATTATATATCTTCTTGTCTTCTTCTTGGTCTTCATCATGCTCTTCAACATCATGCTTATGAGGTAACTTTCTAGCAAAATATCCTATCTCTCCACAATTGAAGCATTTGAAGAGTAGTTACCCTTATACTTACCTAAACCTATTTTCAATTTCCTTGTAAACAAAGTAATTAGTTCATCTTCATCAATATCAAAAATGTTATCCTCCTTGGGTTTCTTACCTTGAAACTTCTTCTTAGGCTTCATCTCTATCTTGAATGTCGCTTCCTTATTCAATGGTATATCATCATTCTTCCTCATCTCATAAGTAGTAAGAATTCCATGCAATTCATCCAACTTTAGCTAAGTAATATCATGACTTTCTTCTAAAATAGATACTTTAGGATCAAATTTGAGAGAGAGGGACCTTAATAATTTTTGAACTATAGTAGATTCTTTGAGGTTCTCTCCAAGACCTTTGATGATGTTCACAATATCATCAACTCTCTGTAGAAAGGATGCCACATAATCTTCTTCCTTCATCATGAGACTTTCAAATTGCCTTCTGTGAGTCTACAACTTAGCAAGCTTGACCTTTAGATTTCCTTCATAAATATTATACATTTTGTCCCATATCTCTTTAGTAGATTTATAATTGATTACCTTGGTGAACTCAGTCTCTGTAAGACCATAAGTAAAGGCAATAATTGCCTTAAAATTATTATCAAATAGTTTCTTGTCTACATCACTAGATGGAGGGGTGGTAGGAACAACATAAACATCCACAATATATTGCCACACATTAAACCCTAGGGACATTATGTAGGTTCTCATCCTTGCACTCTAATAAGCATAATTGGATCCATTAAACATCGGTGCTTACTTAGTAGAGAAACATCCTTGATGACTACCCATATTGTACCTTAGATTACCTTCAAGATGTTAAGCCTTTACCAAAGGATCTACTCTGATAATAATTGTTAAAGGTAAAATCAATGAGAGTGGGTCAGTGAATTAGTGATCTTAGATAATTCAAATTTAATTCCAAACCTTTCAAACTTTTAGTCAATTAACACAAGCATTCATAAATCATATGCATCATTCATAATAATGAAAAAGAGATACAATGAAAGACATATGTGGGAAACCCTCTTGGGGGAGAAAACCCACTAGAACCTACAATTAGACTACTATCCTATAATAATAAGATCTAAGTTAGACCAGCTACAACTAGTCAAGGAACTACCATCCCTTATTTACTGAGACTACAACCTCACAAAGTGATACAATACCTATCTAGTTGAGATAACACAACAAATAGACCTTTAACAAGTTATACCTTGAAAGAAGGATGAAAGCACATAGATGTTGAGCTACCAAAACAACACCTATAATGACATCCACCTTTGGACTGATGTCTATAGCACCTGATGATGGACCTCTACTTATAAATCTTCACCTTTGATCACACTCAATCTATAAGAGCACTATTATAACATCAAAAAAATAACTCACAAGTCATAAACATAGTCCTCAATCTGATCTGATCATCAACTCATCTAATGGGCACTCTACCTTGTTGGTTGAATATTTTGTCGATTAGCATACTAATAAACAAAATAGGTCTGATCAGCCAAAGTAGGAAGACTGGTCATCCAAATGTGCAGTTTTTACCACATCAAAAGGAGATTGATCTCTCCTCTCATCAAGGGGAGGTTCCCTATATATATATATATATATATATATAAAATGATACTCAAGTGTAGGATAAATCATCCATCTCTCTTTCTTTAAAGATGATGCATGTAGATCACAGGAGAAACTCAAGGAAAATGACAAAAAACACTCCTCTTCTTTCATAAGTACTATTCAGTAAGCCACAAGAATACTCCAGGTAGTAACAATAAAATGGAGAAAAAGATGTAATAACTAGCAAATCGAGATGCAGCACAAAGTCTTCACCTAAATTACTCAAGAGTAGGATAAGAAGAACAATGAGGGTACAAAGTATTATCAAAGTACTTTACACAAAAATGAAAAGAAAACACAATGAAAGGCAATTATGGGGGCACAAAGTCTCTCCATAGTTAACTCTTTAGGACACCTTTCTGACTAATTTAACTAATCCTGCTTGTTGAATTAAAGGAACAGAAAATACATCAAGGAAAATGACATAAGAATAGTTTCCTTAACAACAAGGATATCACAACACAAAGTATGAAAAATCATTTGCTTTCTTATTCCAATAACAAAATATGATAAACAAACTGAGCTCAAATTCTCAGAAGTGCCTTTCAATTTGGGTAGAGGTTCATTCTGATTGTCAAAAAAGAGATCCATTTACAATGAAAGAAAGTCCCTTATATAGCCTCTTCAAGGAGGACTCAGGAACAGTAATACATCATGTTGTGTTGAAAATTGTTAGGAAGATAGGCTAGAACTTAGGGGTGTTTTACACATTTGATTTTCTTAATGTAGATAAACAAGTCACACAATTGAAATATTTGCAATTTTCAATGTCCACCTGGCGATCTAATCCTTTTTTATCATTCCTCCTTTTTTGGTTAAGTGAATTGGGTCCTTGATTCAATTTGATGCTTTGTTCTTTAATCACTTCCTATTGGTCTCAGCCTTGAAGTCTTTGAACACATTCAGGACCATAGATTTGAATCTACAAGGATCAATGGCTATTTTACAAGTTTTGAAATTGATGTTCATGCACCTGTCGATGCACTCTCAACGGCTAGTTCACTACCTTGAATTTGATGTCTTCGAGCACATCACCCCTTGGTCCTTCTTTGAATTTTCTGTTTGGAACTTTTATAGAAAGAATCTGCCCTTTTGGGCCTTAAGAAATGATCTTCCTTGTGTCAGAAAGAGGACCCTGCCCTTCAGGGCCCTTTGGCAGCCTTCACCTTGGCAGTTCTCATGGATAAATCCCTGGGATTTCTCCTATGTATGTTTCCTCATGTGCTTTCTTGCAAACATTTTCCTCAAGGAAAATTCCCATGGACAAAAAGTCCATGGAAATGTTGACTCGTTCTTTGAAAATTCCTTCGGGGTTTTTTGGCCTGTAGCTTCTCTATATTTTTTTGAACTTTTGTCTGAAGGAATTCCTTCAGACAAAAGGTCCAAATGAATTGCTTCTTTGCCTTGATCTTTCTCAACTGTCTTAAACAAAAATATGAAGGAATTTACTTAACTGTTTCCTTGAAAATAACCCTTTCGAAGGGTGTTTTTGTCGATTAAGTGTCCTTCGCAAGGGAACTTGTCCTTCAGGAAGCTCCTTGAAATTTTGCCTTTTGAACTGCTCCTTTGAACCATTCCATTGAACTAAGATGTTGAACCAATCGGTTGAACCAAAAATGGTTCAATCTGATGGTTTAATTGAATGAACCGAGCTGATGAACTAAGCATTGAACCAAACATTGAACTTGCCTTTGAACCATGTCTTTGAACCAACCATTAACCAATTGACTTTGAACTGAAGGATGAACCAAAATGTTGAACCAAGATGTTGAACCAACCGTTGAACCAAATTTTGGTTCAATGGTTCAAACAAATCTTTGAACTGACTGATGAACCATTTGATTGAACCCACCATGGAACCTTGAACCCATTGAACCTTTAAACCAAAGTGGTTCAATGGTTCAATGGTTTAATGGTTCAAGCCACCTTGATTTAGCTAAGTTTTTTAAAGCTGATGAACTAATTGAAGCAATTAAACTTTGAACCTTGATGAAGTGCTTAACTTTTGCCAAAGACATTGAACCTATTGAACCTTGAACTCGTTGAACCTTTAAACTAAATTGGTTCAATGGTTCAAGCCTCTTTTTGTGCTTAAATGCTTGCTGATGGAGATTTTTGATTGAACCAACATGCTAAACCAATCCTAAAAAATGACTAAGTGTTGAAAATTGATTCTTTTGACTGAAACCACCTACAAAAGTCTTTGAACCTATAGAAATGAACCTACCTATAGAGTCCGTAGATTTTTGAAAAGCTTGAAAACTAAAGAATTTGAATGCCTAAGACAAATTTTAGAAAGGGAAGAGATAATTTGGGTCTGTAAGACCAAAATAGTTCAAATGTCCCAAAAATGAGTGATACTTTTGGGGAACAATAGTTGGCTCCAGTTGAGAAACTTATGTCAATCACAAAAAAATTGAAAGGAGTAGAATCTAGAATCTCCAGTGTCTTCATGTGTACCATTGGGTTACAGAGTCATGCTACCCAAAAATGAAAGGCATAAAAAATGGAAACAAATAAAACAAAATAGAATTGAAAATTGTATAAATATACATATATACAGATGCAAAGATCTGACACTTCAAGAGTTGAAATGTTTCAGATGTTACCCATTATGGGGTAGAGAAAAGAATGTTTTATCTTGATATTTCAATAAAAAGCTATTTTCACCAATGTGCTGATGAATTATAAATGGGCCTCTCCAAAGGGAGTCAAACTTTCCATGCATCCCCTTTGGTTCTCTCCTTTTGTCCCACAACAGGACTTGATCTCCAATCTAGAAATCATGATTTCTGGCCTTCTGGTCAAAGAGTTTCTTTACCAGACTTTGATGAGTAGAAATTCTATCCACCACCATGGTTCTTTATTCCTCTAGCTTAGCCAGGCACATGACTCTTTTATCAAGGGAAATTTCATATGTCTGATCTTCAATTGCCTTTGCCAATTTCAAGGCTAGCAATTCTAAGGTGATCAGTATTATAGCATTGATACCATAAAGAAGTTAAAAAGGAGACATACCAATTGCCCTCTTTGGTGTGATCCTATTTGCCCATAGAGCATCAACCAATACTTTATGTCATGTTCTTTGATTGTCATTTGCTAGCATCTTGATAATAGTTACCAGATTCTTATTGTTGGATTCAGCTTGTCCATTCCCTTGTGGAAAATAATCAGAAGAGTGAGAGAGTGTAATTCCAAAATAAAAACAAAATTGTGTAATCTCTTGAGAGGTGAAACATGCTGCATTATCAGTAACAATTTTGATTGGAACTCCAAACTTGGAAATGGTATTCTCTTTGAGGAAGTTGCATACAACTTCTGAAGTACCATGCTTAGTTGGGATTGCTTCTACCCACTTGGTGAAATAATCAGTTGCTCTAAGGACATAATCATTTCCAACACTTGAAGATGGGTTTATTGTCCCAATAAAATCAAGCCCCTGTTGCTATAAAGGTTCTTCTATGATCATTGGCTTGAGAGGCATAGTAGCTAACTTGGGTCTTCCAACAAATTGCTGATAGAGTTCACATTTTCTCACCCACTTATGTTCATCTTGGAAAAGAGTTGGCCAGTAATACCTAGCTTACAGAATCTTGTGAGCAGTCACAAGAGCAAAAAAATGTCCTCCACATGCTAGATTATAGAAAGATTTCAAAAGCTGGCTTTGCTGCTCTTTATCTACATAGCGAAGGAATACTCCATCTATGCTTCTCTTGTATAGGCCGTTATCCCAAAGGACAAAATTGGCAGCTTTTAACTTGATAGTACTCCTTTCTTTGTAAGACAAATGATCAGGACATTCACCATAAGTAAGGAAATGAGTGATACTTGAATACCACTCATTGGTAGTGGAGACAAAAAAGACTATTGGTATCTTTTCCACTTCAGTTTCTTCACGTTGTGTGTCTTCTAGCTTATTGTCAGCAATTAATTGGCATAGGCCTTTACCCCTGACCAACTTTGTCACGTTGATGTCTAGATCAAACTATTGGATCTTTTCAATCCAATTACCTCTTTTCATGTGAAACTCCTGCTGAGTTAATATAGACTTGACTGTAGTGTTAGGCACTAGGGCAGTAGTATGTGAATTCATAATATAGAAGTGGAAATGTTTGACTACTTTCACCAAGGCATAAGCATGCTTCTCTATATGTGAATATTTCATCTCATGATTTTTGAGAGGGAAACTCATGAAAGAGATAGGAGATTCCATACCTTCCTTATCCTATTGAACAAGAATTGTTGAAAGAGTGTGTTCAGATGCATAGCTGTATATGATGAAATCTTTATTGTAATATGGACAAACCAAGGTAGGGGTGTGAGTAATGGTATTTTTGATATTCTAAAATGTTGATTTACCTTCTTTAGTCCAGCTAAAGATGGTCTTCCCTTTCATCATGTTCACAATATGTCTAGTCTTCTCAGCAAATTTGGGGATGAATCTCCGTAAGATATTCATTTTTTTGAAGAAAGAATGAACAACATTCTTACTTGTAGGTAGATTAAGTGCTTGAATAGACTTGAATCTATCTAAGTCAATCTTTATGCCTTCTTTGGACACAATGTGTCCAAGGAGTTTCCCCTCTGTTACTCTAAAAATAGACTTTTTAGGATTTAAGGAAATACCATTTTGGTGACAGTGCTCCAACACTTGTTTTAGGTGGCGTACATGATCAGATCAACACTTTGAAAAGATAGTCAAATCATCAAGGTATACCACTATGAATTTACCAATCTCATCTTTTAAATCTAGATCCATAGCTCTCTAAAAGGTAGCACCAACATTTATTAGACCAAAAAGCATTCTCTTATATGTAAATGTACCCCAAGGCATGGTGAATGCAGTCTTGTGTTGGTCTGTCTCACCAACTTCAACATGATTATAACCTGAGAATCCATCCAGCATTGATAACATCTCTACACATGTCACTGTTTGAAGCACTTGATCCATAATGGGCAAAGGATAATTATCTTTCAAAGATGCTTGATTCAGATTTCAAAAATCTACACAAATGTGGATTTTGCCATTCTTCTTCCTTACAGGAACTATGTTCATAATCCATGTAGAATGATGAATTGGAAAGATGATTCTAGCATTTAACATCTTTTGTATCTCAGATAGAATATTACTTCATATTTTTGGATTATACTGTCTGGATTTTTGCTTATAGGGCATTGAGTCGGCCTTGAGAGGAATGTTATGGCAGATTTTCTCTGGTCTAAGAGACTTCAAGTCTTCATAAGAATATGTTAAGACATCCATGTATTGATAGAGTAAAGAGGTGAACTTGAATCTTTCTTCAAGGGTGCATCACTTACCAATATTGATCATCTTGGGATTTTCTTCAGTAGATAAATTCACTTGATCAAATCTTTGAGAGAAACTCGAGTCTATTTGTTGTTGTTTAATGAATCTATCATGTTTGTCAAATAGATTTTTAAGAGAAACCAGGCCTTTAGGAATTTTATTTCCTTTCAACTACAAGAATTCTTCATTTATATCTGAGCTGGATTCAGACATAGATTCATTCTTCTGTGGTTCACTGCCTTCAAAACATAGCTATTCAAAATTATCTTTTCATTCTAAGAAGGCAATGATTTGATGATCATCATTGAATACTTGCCAATGATTAGCATTGTCAAGAACACTTGGTCTATAGACCAGCTCAATGGTATACCTATCTTATTTGAAATTTGAATGAGGAACTAAGAGAGTTCTTGAAATAGCAAGTGCATCAGCTCTATCATTAGACTCTCTGGGTATAGCAGAAATGTTGAAAGCATCAAAATTTTCAATTTGGTCCCAAACCAAGTTACGGTAGTGGTGTAATATTTCATTCTTAGTTTGGTATAAATTTCTCACTTGACAAACTACTAATTCAACATCCCCTTTGGCATGAAGAAACTTGATGCCTTTTTCTTGAGTAGCCTTCATGCCCAGCAACAGAGATTTGTATTCAGTTGTATTGTTAGTGTTGTTGAATTGTAGTTTGTAAGATGAAGGGAACATATCTCCTTGAGTAAATATCAAAACAATCCCAGCCCTTGAACTAGTAGAAGAACAACTACCATCAAATTCCAAAGTCCATAGCTCATCTGATACTAATTTTTCTTTAGACTTTCTTTTATCAGAGATGGAGGATCCTTCTTGGTCTATACTATAGTGTATTATTTCTTCTATTGTTCTTATAGAACTGATTTCTAAGTTGATGCTCTTAGGTGTTTCATGCATTTCATCTATAAACAAAAAATACTTACCCATACCTATGGATTCAAAAAGAATTTGAGCTTCAGGGGCTGATGTCTAAGTGACCACATAGTTTGCTTCCTTTTTAGGGAGCAATCTCTTCATCATGCCTTAGATAGGGATCCTTGCCTTAGATAGATCCATGCTTAATTCTCCTCCCAAGTCCTTATAGAAATTTCATCCAAGCAAAATACCATAAGATGTTGGGACGTCAGCTACCAAGACAATCATCTTGATTCTCTTGTCTAGAAAGGCTGCAAATGCAAATTGGGCATCTTTGATTTGCCCCAGCAATGGTAGTTGCTTGTTCTCCATGGAGAAACATCTCTCAAAGGTTTTGGTTAGTGTGAGACCAAGAGACTCGGCTACTTTAGCTGGCATGACATTATCAGATGCGCCTTAGTCTATAATACAATTACTCAGCTTGTGGCCATTAATTAATAGGAAAACATAGAAAGGTTCTATTTTTACAGGAGTAGCTGGGGGAGTAATGACCAAATTATTTGGAATAGGCGTGTTCTTTAAAGAATTAGGAGTTACTTTTTTAGCCTTTTGTCTTTTAGGGATGGTTTGGTTTTTGACATATTGGACCAGCTTATTTAATTAATCTGGATTTGACTACAAATATTCAAACTCAGACATTTGTAATTTTGTCTTTTTGACATGATTGATTATGTCAAATGGATGAATCGAGCTAGGTACAGAGAAAGGTACTTCAACTTCCTAAATTTTAAGAGGGATGGGAGGTGGGCTGGTTTGCAAATTTGAATTAAAAAGGGAAGGTAAAATTGATGTATTTGCTTTCTGAGTGATTACCAGATCTTTTGATTGAAAGGCAGATTAGTTCCATGCTTAGCAATCATGACTGCTAGCTGCGGTTGCTCTTCTGTCCTCTCTTTATCAACCTGTTGGACTGATTGGTTTTTGGATCTGGTAAACACTACATATGATCTTTCAAAAGCTTCTCCTTTGCTTCCAGGTTCATCCTGGTAGTTCAAGAAACTAATATGGGAGTCATCAATGGATTCTTCTTGATTATCTTCAAGGAGATCAACTTCATTTTCTTGATTTAATTTGGGTTGATAAGAGAATTCTAATTCTGCTTTAAGATATCCCATTGCTGAATTAGTTAGAGGAGCTTCCAGGGCAAGTTTGCCTTATGGAGGAGGAAGGTGATTATGTTGCCCTTGATTCTTGGCAGCATTGCCCTAATATGACTAATTTAGGAATGTCCTTCTATATGAAGGAGTAGAAGATATTCCTTGAGCCATTTGCTTTTTGAGAGCAAGCAACTCATTTGCCAATTTTTGCACCATTGGATCTGTGGTGCCTGTAGATGCAAATTTAGAAGATGATGAAGCTCTATTTCTATTTGGATCTCTTCTTATTTTCCCTACTAAGATGAGATCATCTTCTACCTCAGTTGCTAGAATTTGAGCTGCGGCAAGATCTATTTGACCAGTACGTCTTAAGAGAAAACTAACTTCAGGTAGCTAAAAATTAATGAAAAAGCATTTGAGATTCTCAGCTATAAGTTGAGAAATTACAGGGATTCTATTTCTCAATTTGTCAAATTTAGCTATGAAGTCTCTCATAAGCTCATGAGGCTCTTTTTTCATCTGTGTAAGTTGAGCCAGAAGTGTATGTGCATCTTTTATAGGTTTGAATCTGGCTTCAAACTTAGCTTTAAGAGTATTCCAATCAATCACAGATTGAGCCTATAGATGATAAAACCAATATGCAGCAGCACCTTGTAGTGTCTCCACAAAAAGCCTAACTGCTACATCTTCAAATTCTACTCTGATTACTCCACAAACTATGTTGAAAGCTGTAATGTTCTCATCAAGGTGAACTTTCCCATCACCATAGAATTTGGGGAAGTTCTTCTACTAAACTGTGTGGAAGCTCATGTAGAGGTGGAGTAAGATTGAGAGGACCAAAAGCATTACCCCAAGGACCTTGAACTACCATTATAGGATTTTGAAAAGGAGGGATAACAAATCTTAGAGGGGTAATTATAGGTATAGCTTTATTAGCAGCAGAAGTAGATACTTTGTCTGGCAATGGAGATCTGGTTTTAGTGGGAGGAAAACTCTTGGTTCGTTGGAGATGAGATGGTGAAGGAAATAGATCAAAATCACTTTGTTGTACCAACTCGAATACAGGGTCAATAATACCTTTAGCCCTTTGGCTTTGTGTATACCTTGAATCTACTAGATTGTGAAACAAAAGTGGAAAAGAATTGACCTTGCTTCAGTTAAATCTTGAGGCTTTAAACTGTGTGTTCTTTCTTGGTTAGTGTGGAGGTGAATGGATAGATTATAAATGGATAATGGATATGATATCCCTAGTGGAGTCACCAAAAACTATTGGTTGAATATTTTATCGATCAACGTACTAATAAACAAAATAGGTCTGATCAGCCAAGGTAGGAAGACTAGTCATCTAAATGTGCAGTTTTTACCACATCAAAAGGAGATTGATCTCTCCTCTCATCAAGGGGAGGTTCCCTATATATATATATTAACCAAAAATAATACTCAATGGTAGGACAAATCATCCATCTCTCTTTCTTTAAAGATGATGCATGTAGATCACAGGAAAAACTCAAGGAAAATGACAAAAAGCACTCCTCTTCTTTCAGAAGTACTATGCAGCAAGCCACAAGAATACTCTAGGTAGTAACAATAAAATGGATCAAAAGATGTAATAACCAAGAAATCAAGATGCAACACAAAGTCTTCACCTAAATTGCTCAAGAGTAGGATACGAAGAACAATGAGGGCACAAAGTCTTCTCAAAGTCCTTTACATAGAAATGAAAAGAAAACACATTGAAAGGCAATTATGGGGGCATAAAATCTCTCCATAGTTAACTCTTCAGGACACCTTTCTAACTAATTTCACTAATCTTGCTTGTTGAATTAAAGGAACAAAAAATACATCAAGGAAAAAGACATAAGAACAGTTTCCTTAACTATAAAGATATCATAGCACAAAGTCTGAAAAACCATTTGCTTTCTTATTCCAATAAAAAAATATGATAAACAAACTAAGCTCAAATTCTCAGAAATGCCTTTCAATTTGGGTAGAGGTTCATTCTGATTGTCAAAAAAGAGATCCATTTACAATGAAAGAGAGTCCCTTATATAGTCTCCTCAAGGAGGACTCGGGAAAAATAATACATCATGTTGCATTGAAAACTGTTAGGAAGACAAGCTAGAACTTAGGGGTTTTTTACCCATTTGATTTTCTCAATGCAGATAAATAAGTCATGCAATTTAAAGATTTGCAATTTTCAATGTCCACCTAGCGATATGATCCTTTTTTATCATTCCTCCTTTTTTGGTTAAGTGAATTGGATCCTTGATTCAATTTGATGCTTTGTTCTTTAATCACTTCCTGTTGGTCTTGGCCTTGAATTCTTTGAACACATTCAAGACCATAGATTTTAATCTACCAAGATCAATAGCTATTTTACAAGCTTTGAAATTGATGTTCACACACCTGTTGATGTGCTCTCAATGGTTAGTTCACTGTCTTGAATTTGACATCTTCGGGCACATCACCCTTGGTCCTTCTTCAACTTTTTTGTTTGGCACTTTTTTGAAAAGAATCTACCATTTTGGGCCTTAATAAATGATTTGCCTTGGGTCAGAAAGAGGCACCTACCCTTTGGGGCCCTTCGGCGGCCCTTGCCTTGGCAGTTCCCATGGACAAATCCCACGGCATTTTCCTATGGACAAATCCCTAGGCTTTCTCCCATGGATGTTTCCTCATGCACTTTCTTGCAGACATTTTCCTTGGGGAAAATTCCCATGAAAAAAAATTCCTACAAAAATTCTTGAGGACAAAAAGTCCACAGAAATGTTGACTCATTCTTTATAAATTCCTTTAGGGTCTTTTGGCCCACAGCTTCTCTGTATTCCTTCAGACTTTTGTCCGAAGGAGTTCCTTTGGACAAAAAGACTGAATGAATTACTTCTTTACCTTGATCTATCTCAACTATCTTAAACAAAAATATGAAGGAATTTACTTAACTGTTTCCTTAAAAATAACCCTTTTGAAGGGTGTTTTTGTCAATTAAGTGTCCTTTGCAAGGGCACTTGTCCTTTGAGAGGCTCTTTGAAATTTTTCCTTTTGAACTACTCCTTTAAACCATGGCTTTGAACCATTCCATTGAACCAAGATGTTGAACCAATTGATTGAACCAAAAATGGTTCAAGCCAATGGTTTAATTGAATGAACTGAGCCGATGAACTAAGCATTGAACCAAACATTGAACTTGCCTTTGAACCAACCGTTGAACTAATTGACTTTTAACTAAAGGATGAACCAAAATGTTGAACCTTTTCATTGAACCAAGACGTTGAACCAGCCAAACCAAATTTTGGTTCAATGTTTCAAATAAAGCTTTGAACTGACTGACGAACCATTTGATTGAACCCGCCGTTGAACCTTGAACCTGTTGAACCTTTGAACCAAAGTGGTTCAATGGTTCAACAGTTCAATGGTTCAAGCCACCTTGATTTATCTAAGTATTTTGAAGCCGATGAACCAATTGAAGTGATTGAACTTTGAACCTTGATGAAGTGCTTAACTCTTGCCAAAGATGTTGAACCTGTTGAACCTTGAACCCGTTGAACCTTTGAACCAAAGTGGTTCAATGGTTCAACGGTTCAATGGTTCAAGCCTCTTTTTATGCTTAGATGGTTGTCGATGGAGATTTTTTATTAAACCAAGCTGCTGAACCAATCTCAAAAAATTACTAAGTGCTGAAAACTGATTCTTTTGACTGAAACCACCTGTAGAAGTCTTTGAACCTGTAGAAGTGAACCTGCCTGCAGAGTCCGTAGATTTCTAAAAAGCTTAAAAACTAAAGAATTTGAATACCTAAGACAAATTTCAGAAAGGGAAGAGACAATTTATGTCTGTAAGACCAAAATAGTTCAAATGTTGTCCCAAAAATGAGTGATACTTTTGGGGAACAACATACCTTTCCTTCATTCCATAATTCATAGACACAAGCCTCTCTCAAATCTCTCACAAGTCCAGAAATTATCATCTTTGACTTCACTATATATATAGAATTCATGATTAGCACCATATTGGTTGGATAAAAGACATGAATTAACCCTTAATTCATATATCATACAAAGACATAACTCAATACAATATTCATAGGTCAGCCACAACATCTATGGTTCATCTTTAATCAACTACACCTTTCAATTTGGCTCTTGTAGCTCTTATAAGTCTCATAGAGACCTATTCATGAATTTAACACATCATTGATAAAAAAATAACATAGTACCACTTTAAATTACATGGAACCATTTCATATGACCACTTTGACATCATAAAATGATCACATTCACCAAAACACTATTCTTCTAAAGCACAATTTGCTCAAACAACACTCTATGCATATAGTCACCATGAACGAATACATAGTCGACTTCTAAACCTTTTTTCAAACTAAATATGATTTTTCAAACCTTAATAATATACATATATGATTATAATGTATTATTAAACATTATATAATATCTAATTCATCATTAAAAATTGAAACAATAATAGAATGAGCTCAATTATCCTTCTCAAGTTTCTTGCAGATCACAATCAAACACATAGTCAACTTTGGAGCTCAATTATTTATCTATATATACATTGAGACCTTAAAATATATATTTAAATATGTGTATTGGATTCATATAAAAATTCACGTTTTACACCATGAGAAAATTCTTTATAGATTAAAATTTATGGCCCAAAAACTAGACATTAGTCATTCCTTTGTTAAATTCAAATATTTCAATTCAAACGGTCATAGTTAAACATTGAACACTATGCATGCATCTTGTGTCCTAATTGATTTATATAAATCACACACCATTGATATTATTTTATGAATATTTACCTTTAACTCATAGTTTACCACTACCAAACATTAAACCTTGAATAGTTGACCTCATCTCGTGCAATCTTGCAATATTGACTCATCACGCACCATCAATCTTTATGGATCAGTCAGATATTTATATTTTGATATTTCATATAAACCTCATGATAATGAAACTTGGTAGCCTTATGTACCTTATGATCACTTATATTTTTAAACATCATTCACTTCTTACCATATTGCTAAACACACACTATTAGATCAAAATTGTACAATCACCTATACACCGTTAGATCTTAGAAGAAGCTCAATCTTTATCTCTATTAACCAATGAACACTTTGAAATATTTGAATTGATGTATACCATATATATTAATTTAATTATAACCTATGAATGATTAGATATTCATTTGGTCCTGATATTTATCTTCATGAAAAATAGACTATGGGGACCATTGAAATCTATATGTAAGGTCAACTTTGCACCTTCATATCTTATGCTTCGCTCAAGCACAAGTTTTAAAAAATGGACCATATTATCTCACATAGGATAATCCAAAAATATAATAACATACTCCTATAACCCTCACATATGTGAGATATAATGACATTAAAAATGCTTCCTTGGATTTATCAGTTCACAAAGCCAACTATGTCAGGAATTGTCTGGAAAGACCAACTTTGCACATGCATAGCTGTTGTCATGCTTCAGCACTAGACCTAAAAGTTTTTAAATATAAAATATGAAAAAAAATAACAAAACAATATGATCACATTCTCTTGAAATGTCCACATGTGCAAGATATGCAACAATCAAAATCCCTATTCATCTTTTCTTAGCATATTGCAAATTTGGTTAAGTATGGGAAAACACTATCAAAATGCCTAAGATTCCAGCTTTGCACTTGCATATATTTTATCATGATTTATCACTAGAATTAAAAAAAAAGTCATATAAAATATGGAATAATGTGATCAAAACCATATGACCAAATCTCCCTAATTTATCCACATGTGGTAATGCTGATGTCATCAAACTACCTACTCAGATTCTTTGCCACTAGACCTAAAATGTCTAGATGAAAATAATGAACTACCAGATGAAATATAATCATGCACACAAGAACTCAAAGAATATAACACCTCTTGTATGACCCATTACATAACCTCAAATCACCATACACATTACTAAACATCTTTAACCATGCTAAAACTAAAGATCAACCAAACATCTTTCAAGTATACAAGGACAAACACATTACACACTTTGTCATTGTCACTTAGACTATCAAGGAAATTAATAAACTCACCAATAAACCTCCATGACATAACCATGAAATCATTGAATACTCTCCAACATATTGAGGGGCCATGCTTTATGAACCATCATTAAGAAGTTAAGGTCCTCAAAACCACTTTCAAAACCCCATAGACATAGTTTTACTTGTCTAAATGCATTAGAAGACTCTAAAATGGTAATTTAAAGTTGTAATATTCCTCACGAGTCTTTAAAATCCTTTTATGTGATCCTTATTCTTCACTTGGCACATGTGATCAATCAAGAGGCAATAAATCTCCATTTTGAAGCAAGTTACAGACTAGTGACAATGGGGTTTGATGGGTTCAATGTTCTAAGTATCTAAAGGCATGTTTAAAATGATCTCACATAATATCTATATCTATATAATTATTTTAAAGTTAACTAAATATATACTCAATTTTTTCATGGGCCTTAAATTCCACAATAATATGATCACATATAGTTTTTTACAAGTATTCTGCATAAATCAATGTTGTAGGCAAAATCCTAGTGATATGAGGGCCTCCAATGCATGAAAAGAGTGAGAAATAGATTTTTTTTATGGTTTTATTAATTAAACTCACCTATACCTTTTAAAATCACTATTATGTAAAATTAATGCAAATATATTATGTTATCATGTACACCAAGGGACTATGTACAACTTGTAGGTGTAAGAAGTCAACATGGTCATGAGTTTAAGCCTAAAGAAACTAATGAGGTAATTGGTTTCCAAAAAATATAAATGATATACTAGACATTAAATAGTTTCAAAAAATTTTGTGACCTCAATACTAACTCCTCCAAGGTAAGCCTATAATGGTCTCAAGTTTGAAACTATGTATAAATAGGCCTACATACATGTTATGAGGGAAAAGTGATCTATTATTTTGATCACCAAGTTGAAGGTTAAAAACCATGATAATATGCACCACTTATTTTTTAATTTTTAAATAATATATACCATGTATAAATATCAATATAAAGGTAGGGGGAAAATGAGGGTTGGACTCAAAATTATATACCTATAGGCTTGCCTATACAAAAGTGAACTAAAGAGATAAATCTTGCATTTCATGAGAGGTGTGAAATTAATGTATCAATGAGGAGTGTTAAGAGATATTTTTAAGGTGTTTTTACATTTTTGAAAAATATAAATCACTCAACAAGAGGGACTCTTAAGTTCTATGAATGAGATAGGTCTAAAAGAGATCCTATAAGCCTGCAAGCCTCAGAAGAGAAGTTCTTGATAGTTATATGTGATTCATCATTTGTGAAAATCCTAAAACAAATAAAAATAGTTTATAAATTATCTTAAAATAATTTATATTCATAATAAATAGGAAATATAAAATCAAGTACAAAGTGTATAATGAGGCTTAAATGTTTAAGAAGTATTTACAAGTTTGAGTAGTTGAATGGGCAGATTGAGAGAAAAAACACACATAGGTGTTAGATAAGGGGTTAAGGAGTTTTTTAAAGATTATAGGGATGGAAATAAAATTATATACCCTCATTTTAATCACTATAATGAGAACACTATCTCAATAGGACTCACTCTCAATGCAAACTCAGTCAAAAGGGCCTAATAGACATATATGCCTTTGTATAAAATATGAAGAAAACTTATAGTTTTGAGGTAAATTAAAGAGTGAAGACAATTATAGGGTATAAAAAATATATAAGATACTTATATAGTGTTTGAAATTCCTACGAAGATAAATAAATATTCAAGGAAGATCTTTTCTTGAACCTCCAACAAGTATTAGGCCTAGAAGGATAACCTATACATATGTGCTTAAATTATGAAGAGAATATGCAATAATTGTATTTAATTTGGGTTTATATGGTTATTAAATGTGTGTTTTTTTATATAAAAATATTTCACATATCATGTAACGCTTTTAAGAGCTATATAAACTCAGAAAAGGATCACAAGGGCTCAAATGCCAAATTTACTCTTAAACCGTCATTAAGGGACATTATGATTTAAGACTTTTGAGAGATAAAATTAATTGTATAAGTGTTTTATAATTTCATAACAGGTGTTTCATACCTATTATAACATTTTTAAATCATAAAACTAATATTTGGATGACCTTTTGGATCAAAATACTCTCTCGACCTATTAGAACAAGCTAACAATCCAGAAATGGTCAATTTCCTCATGTTGGAATTCGAATGAGAAGATGCATGGGAAAAAATGGTGTTATCAAGTGTTTATGGACCCTATTTCATTCCAATTTTTTTTTTAATTTAATATATTAAGGTTAATATCTCTATGAACTATCCTTAAGAAGGTTACACACCTAAAACCCTTCTAAAAGCTTGTTAATGACCCAATGAATGTGTCTTCTCCTCAAATGAATTCACATGAATTTGTTTGTATTTTTAATGATTAGGGTGACATTTTCATGTATCATGGAAACTATAATGGGCCATTTTTGGCATGTGTGAGTTGAAATGGTATATAAATTGGCTTATAAATGACTATTACAAGCCTAGGAATGTAAGTTTTGATGGCTTTTCAGGAATTTGATTGAGTAATGACGTAATGTTATCCATTAAAAATATGTATGATCTATAAAATTTAGGGTAATATACTTATAAATATCCAAAATAAGGTCTCCAATGACTAAAACACCATTAATTGGTTTCAAGACACCTAGTGGTAAGTAAGTATACCATTAAGGGATCCTAATAGACCTAGTGTACATGTACATCAATATTAGAGATGATTTACAGCTTGAATATGGGTGTAATGATTCCCTATAGGGTTTTTGAGAGGTTTTGAAGCTATGATAATAGTCTTCAAGCAAATTACTATGCATGGGATGGAAATATAGGCTTACCATTATGGTATTCACTTAAACCAAACAAGTTTTTCAATAAAATGTAGGTTCTTATTAGTTTGAAGAAGATTGAGTCATGATCCTTAGCCTTACCAATAAGAGAGATACATTGAATTATCCTATGAGGAATTGTAAAATTATAAGAATCATGATCAAGTGTGCCACATGTCAAGACATAGAGGGTAAGTGCATGGAGTTGGGGGACAATTTTATGGACATTAACCATAATGCAATCATGTTAATTAATAACTTGATCACATTATTTAATTAATACAATCATGTTATTTGAATTTATTATCAATATTTCTAAGACATAACATGATAGAGTTATGTAATAACATAATTATGTTATATTGAATAATAACATGATCACATTATTAACATGATTATGTTACTATCACTTACAATAATATGATCTCATTAATAATGTGATTACATTAATAACATAATCACATTACCTGTGTGTCAAAAAAATAAAAAGGGAAACTTGAATGCAAAAATACTCATTTTTCATTCAAATTCCCTCACTCTCCCATATCTTCCATGAACGTATTTGATTAGAAGACTCCATAAAGTGTTAGGAAGCTATCATATTCATCCCATAGACTTGTTGATTAATGATGTCACCACATACGAGAGGTAAGTGATTGAAATATTCCATATTTAATCCTAATTTTTCATAATTTTCATTGTTTAACCCAATTTTTAATTGTAATTTGTTTTTTTAGCATCTTATCCTACTAACCCTCCCAACCCTCCATAGAACCCTTTGGTTGCTCCTCTTCTTATCCCTCC